>PVIR01017061.1:0-35619 GCA_004026965.1 Petromus typicus
TTGGCTGATTCTGAAATGGCAGCCATTCTATGTGGAGTGAGATGAAATCTCAATGTTGTTTTCATCTGCATCTCTCGAATGACTAATGAAGAACCACATCATCTTTATCCAGTCTCCAGCTGATGGACTTTTGGGTTGTTTCCAAGGCTTAGTAATCACAAACTGGGCTGCTATAAACCTGGGTACACGTATGGCACTGTGATATGAATCTTTTAATTCTTTTGTGTATATACCTAGCAGAGGAATAGCAGCGTCAAATGGCACCTCTAATTGTAGTTTTTTTGCGGTATCTCTAACCTGATCTCCACAGGGGTTGTATGATTCTATAAGGTTTCCTTCTTCTCCACAGCCTTGCTAACATTTGTTGCTGGCTAATTCTGAGATAGCAGCCATTCTTTGTGGAGTGAGATGAAATCTTAATGTTGTTTTCATTTCCATCTCTCAAATGACTAGTGAGGTTGAACATTTCTTCATATGCTTCTTAGCTGCTTTTATTTCTTCCTCTGGAAAGTGTCTATTCATTTCAGATGCCTATTTTTGAATTGGGTCTTTAAATTTGGGTGGATTAATCTTTTTTAAAGCCCTTTGTATATTCTAGACAGTAACCCTTTAACAACCAGTCTAGACAACCCCCTCAGTAGTTTTTTGCCCACGAATAAAAATCAAAATCCAGTTATTGTTTTCAAATGCAACTAAGAAAGTCTATAAGATACCTATGCATGGATATGATCAATCAGGGAAACTTTTAACATTTTTAGGAGTGATATACTGTGATTTCATGAAAAAAATTGGTATATGCTGGCTGAAGCCTTGGCTTGGCTCTGTCTCATTTATTTATAGCCAACATGGATGAATCATCTTCTTTAGGTTTCACTAAATACCTCTCTGCAAGGTATTGAAACCTCAGATTAAATCATTACCCACAAAACATCAAAGATATTTCCTAAAGAATGCAAATTTCCTATCCTCTCACAAAATTTTTTCACAGATATATTCATCAGTAGAACACTGACCTAATTAGATTTAGTATCCTAGCCCATCAAGTACACCAAACTTTGTCCATGTTCCTTCCCTTTTTCCATTCCACTTAATCAAGTCATCTTTCTTTATGATGTCACAGAGAGAATAAAATATTGGAACAATTTAAGATAGTCTAAAGATTTCATTCTTACATGGAAGATTTGTTCAATAAACTGAAAATCATCCACATTAACTGTGTGTTTGTTTCTTTGTTTAATTAATTAATTATATACTTTTTGGATACAGGGTCTCCCTGAGTAGTGCATGCTGGCCTTGAGTTCACTATGCAGCTCAGGCTGGGCTTGAACTTTTCATGATCCTCCTGCCTCGGCCTCTTATGTATGCGGATTACATGCATGTCCAGCTGAATTTTTAATAAATATTTGATTACATTTATTTTCAGATTGGACCAAAGTATAATGGTGTAATATAGACATGTATCTTACATGCTGCCATTTCTCTCTGGTACATTTTTACATATGAGTATGATAAGGAGACCAGTTTGTAGTAGGGGTGTGGTTAACACTGAATTTGACTCTGATGACTTTGAAGCTTCTAAGGTAGCTGAAAACTGAAGTAGAGGCAGGGGATACATCTTAGAGAATCATTATTTCAATAGAAATCAAATATTGATCATGTATAACATCTTTTACAAAGAATAGCATCTTATAAGGAAATAATCCATCACTTAATTTATACCTAGTCAACCAGATACTGAGAACAAATGCTGCAAAAGGTCCATAGATATGCTAGACTGAATATCATTATAGATATTTCTGGAAGAAAATTTGCATAATATTCCTTACCTGATGGAAGGGCTCATAAAAACAACACAAGATTTTATGTAGGAGCGTGCTATTTTTACTATCCCATCTATGGCTTGGGACACAGTTTAGCTGATTTGATTCCTGTATCTTGGAGAGGAAGCAGGTACAATAATGGTTTATTATGATCCAGCTATCAACCCAATCAGAAAAGGAAAAAGGTAGTCCTCTATTGATACAATTTGCTCACAAAGCTTTCAAAGGAGGCAGCCCTAGAGCTGCCTGGAGTGAATGGAATCAGAATCCAATGAGATATAGAGGCAATAATTCTCTCTTTAAGCATATCTATCCACCAGGTTAATATACCTGTCATTTGTCACAAAGGGATTTGAGGAAAGCAAATGCAGAATCCTTCCCTTTAGCTAGAAACTTACTTGACTAGAAGGAAAATTACTGCTGAGGAGAGTACCAAATAATTAATTTCCATTCTTTCCTCAGAAATGTGCTCATCTTGCACCTCTTCTATTAAAATAGAAGAAAGATAATGCCGAGTATTGAGGTGATTCGTCCTGCCTTAGGGCTTGGCATCCTATTAGGGAGGGCTTTGCAGTCTTACACTAACTGCAGCACTTTCAATAGCTCTCTAGAGCTTCCCTCCTAACTACTGCTCTCCTCTATCCCAATCCCTTCAATGTAACTCTGAAGTGATTTTTCAAGGTCTGTAAATTTCTTAGTTCCCGTAAAAGCACTGATAAAAGGTATTTTGAGGAATTAGTGAGATATTGTATTTTGGGCTGAAAATGACCTAGTGAATTTAGCAATAAAATGAAGCTTATATCAATAAATCTGGTCTACTTCTCTGAATTAAGAAAGGAATTTATAATATTATAATGTCTCTCCACATTTTTATAGTTTCTTACCTGTTACTTCCACTAAACTCTATTATGTAAAACAGTGCATGTCTAATTCACCCTTGTATCTGTAGATGTATGCAAGACTATCTTACGATTTTTTTTTAAACAATTGAAATAATAAGTAAACCCAAGAACAGGACATGTGGAGAAAGTACTGAGAGTGTAGGTTGCTCTACTGTTATAGATTCTGGAAATTGATTAAACTAAGGAACATCATTTAATTAAATTGAGAGTAACTTCTTTAAAATCAAAATTCTAATCGTTTTTACATAGACAATGATAAAGAAATTGCAATATAAGCAAAGAACTGAATGTCAAAAGTTAAGGAATAACTTAACTTAATTCCTTTTTAAGGAATGTTACACAAAATTCTGCAGTGTCTTGATGGACTCAGCCTTTATCTACCTTTAGCTTTTTCCTTACAAAGTGAAGATTTGAAAATCTATACTTTAGAGCTTTGGGTGTTAACATGCAACATACAAAACAATCAGAACAAAGTAGCCATCTGTTTCACACAATTAGGAAATCTCAGTCCACGTGGGATTAAGGGTATGGATGGAACTAATTGGTTTAACAACATCAAATCACAATTACATTACTTTATTTTTCTTAGTTTTATAGGCCTTTGTTAATTATAATATTAAGAGAGTCACAGAAAAAAATCAAATAGATATCTTGGGAACTTGACAACTAATATTAAATGATCAGTTTGATGTACTAATGTGTGTCAGTTTTGCAAAAATTCACACATGCCATAGTGTGCGAGTTGAAAACAGTAATTATTTTGATATTTTTTCCTTAAGAGACGGGGCAAACAGTCTTATACAGCAGAGACAGCAAGGGTATTTTATGCTTCTAAAACTCCATGTTTTCATCAATAATAGTAGAAGGAATGCCTTTGTCATCTCAGAAATGTAGAGAACATGTGCCAGCGATGTAGCTCAGTAGTTCTGGTGCCTGCCTTGCAAGTGCAAGGGCCAGGGTTCCATCCGCTGGTAACCACATACAATACTGGGAGTGGAGACTCACACCCAGCAGAAACCAGTATCACATACCACAGTGCCGGGCGTGGTGGCTCACGCCTGTAATCCCAGCACTCAGGAGGAAGAGCCAGGAGGATTGCTGTGATGTGAGTTTGAGGCTGAGATCAGGGCCAGCCTGAATTACAAAGCAAGACCCTGTCTAAAAAAAAGGAAAAAAAATCAGGTACCTACTTCAAGGTAGACAATTGTGGCTGATATGCAGAGCAGGGGGAGGAGGGAGGAAAATGCTTGTAGTGCAGAAGCTGCTGATGTGTAAGACTAGAGGCCAGGTTTGGGGAGCACAAATGAACCAGATTAGGTTTGAGAGGTGTTCATAAACAGATCAGTGAGAGAAAAGCTGTATTCTTCTCCATTTTTCACACACACACACACACACACACACACACACACACACACACACACACACGTAAACACACCACCTATGTATATTTTCTCAATGATTTTCCAATAATACGGTTCACAAAGAGAAGGATTCACAAAATTTTGCTTCCAACTGGAAATTCCACTTCAGGTGACAAACACAACCTCACACATCTTCCTGGCACTAACAGAATTCAATCATCTTCCCCAGGATCAGGAAATAGATCATGTTTAGAGCCAAGGTGCCATTTCCTGGTGTGGTAAGTCCCCGGTTTATGAGAGTTCTGCTCCAGGAGGATGTGTAAAAGCCAGATTCCTCTGTGTGTCCGAGAGAGTGACTTCACTGTTCTACAACCTTGCCTTTGTTCTTCAGAAATGTGCCTTTGGTGAACAATTTGTGTTATAAAGACGAATCCAATCCCTCAATTGTTCTCACGTTTGTTCCCTGGTCATTGGTTTGTGCTCCCTAATAGTCCCCTCCACATCAAACTGCTTTTCCTCTTGCTTCTAGACATCTTGTTCTCTGACTGAGCATAGTGCTATCGTGCATTGTTGCACTGTGCATGCAGCACACAGAAGACCAACTCTGACATCGTCTGCCAGGCAGAGGAAGTACTTCTGGGATTCGTTCCCACCCAAAAATATTCCTAATATGAAGTCCATTCATATGTGTGTATGTCTGCAGTGTAGACGTTTGTGAGTTTGTACTGAACTGTATTTATTGGATGAGCTCAACACAGTTAGGCATGCACTCAGATGAGGGGAGGGCTGTGAGACAGCAGGAGGTGGGGAGTCTCAGCTTCTGTCAGGAGCAGAGCAGATATGTTGGAGCCACATTCAAGCACATCTTGGTTTGAAACAAGGTTCAGTAAAGCAAGGTGCATGAAGGAGGGGACACACACATATGCCCGGTTTGGCAAAAGTATTCTGTGAAAGTCCAGGAGTGAGAGAACACTTAACACTACGAGCTTCACAAGCATCTCCCCAGGAAGACCCTGGCAACAGAAATTCATCACTAGACTCAACTGGAGAGGATAGAGCCTCCACTCAGTGTTTGGAGCCTCCGTGGCCTGGCTTTCAGCACAGGGCAAGGCATACAGGAAGCTCTTACTTTCAGCATTTGTTGGGCACTTTGAGGGAAGGTTTGTGAGAATATATAAAGATTATTTAATTGAGGTGGTGGTGGAGGGAAAATAGAAGAAATATATTTCTGACCAAAATCACTATCAGCTTATAATAATAAAAAAATAGGATCCTCTTAAATCTTTAATCTCACTCACTGGGTGAAGATAGTTGTTTTATTCCTGATATTCCTCCAAGTGCATTTGTATGGTTTTGTGGCTTACAAACTCATAATCAAGAGAAACAGAAAGAAACATCATACTGAAGTAATGTAAGCAGTGTGTAAGAGTTAACTAAGACTTTCTCAGCATAAGTGTTTACTTGCAGTTTGTCTTTTTAAAGAGAATTTATACTTAACATATGACTACTTGGGGTTTTGTAGTGCAGATATAAATTTAAATCATTTTCTATTCCCCAAATATTTTGAGGTTGGCCTATTAGTAATAATGAGAGTTCCATGGTTGTATAAACTTCTTTACTAAATTCACTCTTCTCCTTTGGGGAAACTTTAATTAGATTTTAGCAGGGATGGTGAGTTAAATATCATTATTAAGAGAGCTTTTATTCTGTGTATAATTACGTGTCAAGGTAATAAGGTATGTTTTCGGTTTTCCAAGTACGTATAACAATAGACGAGAGACACAGTTTAAGTAAGCTCTAATCAATATCCATGAATTTCTATTTACTAGTTGGAAACACATTTTTTCAATATTTACATACTTTATAATTATCATCAGATGTGCCTTAATGAGAATGGATTATTTCAGCTCAATTAAATAATTCTTTATATTATAAATTAAATGCATATTTGGCATGCTACAGTGAACTGGAAATGAAGACCCTCCCTTCCTCCCTCCCTTCCTCCCTTCCCTCCACACTTCCTTCCTTCCTTCCTTCCTTCCTTCTTTTTATTTCTTTGCCCTAACTGCTTATAGGTTTCCTCAACATTCAAATCTATAAACCACTTAGCACTCAGCAGCTTCTGTTAAGGCAAAGTGTTGCCAATGGTGTGTACTAATCATTCGGTAGCTAAGGCAAAAATGGAATTAAGTAGAGAAAGATGAAATTTCCTCCTTTTTCCATTGCATCATCCTATGGCCTTTAATAAAGAGCACTGTAAATTCTTCCCTTGCACTGGGGGAATAGACTTGCAAGGCCTAATTTGAGAGATCATGCTCACAATATACTAAAATTCTAAAGTCAAAAAACTAATGACAGAAACACATTTGAAAACAAGGCTGCCTTTTTCTTTAAGATATTCCTTTAACAGTGAAAAACTTTGGCTTTATTTTGATTTATGTGACATCACATTTTAAACTTGTACTTTGGATAATGTAGCTGATGTTTTGTAGCAAGTTGCAATAGATATTATAGATTTTAAACTGCATTATGTATTTCTTTTAGCAAATTTTATTTTTATAGTTATACTACACCCAAACATTTCAATTTGTGTTAATCACATTTTAAATTTTCAACTTTAGATTAAATAGACATCATTCTTCACTCTATTTAAAATGCACTAATTGCTATCTAAAATGGAACTGAAAAGCTGTACCATAAGGAAATAAATGGATTATTTGCAGAAACTTCCACATACATGTCCGTGAATCTGTTGGAGTTAACTAAGTTGACTCAGTGGTCAGTTAGGATGACATGTGTGTGCGGTTGGAATGAATAGATGGTGACAAATTACTTGTTCTGGACTGGAAAGCTCTGCTCGGGGTCAGATGTGTAATGGTAGCTCCCGAGTCCCTATGTACAACTCTGTCTGTAAGAAAGAGTGAGCAGGCGGTGAAAATGCCTTTCACTCTTTTTTCTTTTCTTTTATTAATGACTAAGAAGAGAAGCATAACAAATGGTGTGAACATAAAGGCAACCGGCTCATTGGTGTCTATTTTTATTGGACGAAGCAAGACAGGCAGTTAAAATTGAGTATTTCCCATCCCTTTAGGGCTGTCTGTCAATATTTTTTATGTGTTTTTGCTTTTGTTACAATCTAGGGAAGTTAAGATAAATCAAGCCACTGAAGAAAGTTCTTGGTTATGATTGGTTTTGTGCTATGTGTGAATCAAATCGCAATGAGGCAAGTTTCAACTATTTCAGGGAACAACAGCACAATAAGAAACAGAGGCTCAGTCTCTCCCACTTCTCTAATCATGACAATAAGTTTGATACTTATAATTTTTTGTGACTTTTTAAAAACATTGCAATTCCTACCATTATGTCATTTAATTTACGGCTGCTCTGGTCAACCAGATAGAGGGATGAGATATTTTGCTTAAGAAATAGCATCATTAACATAAATTGACAACTCCCTTTAGTCTTTCATTGTTGAATTTTCTCAAAACTCCTTTTCTTTGCCTATTGCAATACCTTCCTAGGTGCTTTTGCTCTTCTCAATCTTGAAGTTCTCTAGTATGTGATCCTTAAAATATCTGGAATGATTTTAAATGAAAACCAGGTCACATGACATTTCACGTGAAGCTCAAAACCCTTCAGCTGTTTTCATTACAGTTATGCATATATACATGTCTTTCCCTGGCCTTCAAAGCTCTTGACAACCTGGTTTCAGAGAAGTCTTTACCCTCCAGGGTGCCCTGATCCCAGGCTGAGGCCCACGATCCTCTGAGTGAGGATCCTACAAAGGTCTTATATCTTCTTCATTTAAACCCACTGTCCTTTAGAAAAGAGCTACTTCCTTCATATTTAGCTTATTGTGATGAAAGTAAAATATAGACTAACCGCAAAATCCACCAGTATATATTAAAGGAATTTTTAAACCCAAGTTTAGGTATTATATCAAGAAGCCATTCCAAAAATTATTTTGTCACTCTAAGTAAAATTATTGCAGTCATTTTGAATTTTATGCCTTCTCAGCATTCAAAAGTTTATTTCATAAAAACGTGATTTGAAGTTTTGAATTCATTGCTATTTCTATCATTTCTTATATGACTACTCAGAAAGACTTTGAATTAGCTTTTAGAAATGAAGTCCATTATAATTTCAGAGAATGTGCTAAATATTGATGCTTTATCTTTTCTTTCTTCAACAATTTTGTGTCTGTTGGCATGATACCATGATGTATTAACTATCACTATGGACTGAAATCTATCTGTCTATCTATCCATCCATCTATCTGTGTGTCCATCTGTCTATAAACTGTACTTTTAGCACTAAATAGATACCAATAACTATCAAGTTTTCAGAACACTGAATATATAGTGAAGAGGAAAACATCTTTTTGACTATATGCCCTGCAGCAATACTGAATAAATATCTGTCTACTTTAGTTTTCCATGGTCATCTGAAGGAAGCTGATATTTGTTGGTGCCAGTCCCTTAGGAAGATCAGGCAATTCATTTGATAGCATCTGCCAAGCGTTCTGAACATCAGCACAGGATGTTCTACAAACACAATGTATTATTATAATCACCACCTTTATCTCTTCTGCACCTACCAGAGCATGCTATTTGCCATCCATCTCACATTGATGTTGTAAGGATTAATGAGATAATATCTAGCAGATACTTAAAGCTTCTTGGAATTGAAAGGCTATGTTAAGTACAAAGGAATCTGATTATTATTAACCCAATATATTATGTTGCCTCCTTATTCTTTATTCTCCCTTTGTATCAAGGATATATATATATATATATATATATATATAATTTTAAATTACTGCTTCTGTCATGTAAATTTAATTAATCATATATATATATTATTAAATTTACATGACAGAAACAGTAATTTAAAATTGAATTACTTTGGAAACTTGAATGTGTGTGTTGTGTTATTTGAAATGCTATTTGAATCGAGTCTCTTACACAGGCACACTTCCCTCTGACCCTCTATTTTTATGCATAACATACAGAAATGTGATTAGAAATCTATGACGGTTTATGGAGCCAAATATTTTGAATCACATATTCCATTAAGAAAAGATAAAGTGAGATATCAAGTCATTTTGGTAGGTTTGTCATTAGACTTTTTTTTTGGTCTCGCTTTGAAGTTCAGGCTGGTCCTGAGCTCAACCTCGAACTCATATCACAGCGATCCTCCTGCCTCTGCCTCCTAAGTGCTGGGATTACAGGAGTGAGTCACCACACCCGGCACTGTGGTATGTGGTTCTGATTGCAAGACAGGCGTTGGGACCACTGAGCTAAATCCCCGGCCCCTATCATTAGACTTTTAAAAAACTACTTTAAGGATTTTATTAAATCTAAAGGTGCTTATGCAATAAAAGCCTATATATATTTATATATAGAGATATATAGAGATATATCTATATATAGATAGATATTCCAGAATTTTTTTCAAAAAACTTTTTGAACAAGAGAGTGTAAGAAATATTAACATCAATCAATAACAAATTAAATTATGTATAACAAAAAATAGAACTAAGTATGTTGTATTTACATACTGTGGAGTTCTACAGTCATAAAGATAAACTCGAATCATTTTCAGGAAAGTGAATACACCTTGAAACTGTACTGTTAAGTGAAATAAATCAGAAGCATAAACTTAGATATCATATGGTGTTCCCTTATATGGAAAACAAACAATATAAATAAAGAGTAAATAAAAGATAGTAGGAAGTGGTGGCTAGACATTTCTCAAAGGAGAAGGGAATATAGAGAGGGAGAAGGGATGGAGGGAAGGGGATGAAAAAGGAATTAAGATGTATGATGTGCATGTACCAACTCCACACAAGGAACATAGACATTATGGATTATAAATATGTATATGATAAAGGAAAAAAAATCAAAGAATGGGTAGAAGGGGTAGGGTAGGAATAATAATAATACAATGTACTACTAAATAAAAACGGAATAGGGCCAGGGATTTGGCTCAGTGGTTCCGGCACCTGTCTTGCAAGTGCAAGGACCCGGGTTCAATCCCCAGTAGCCACATACCATATTGGGCATGGAGACTCACGCCCAGCAGCAACCAATACCACATACCACAGTGCCGGGTGTGGTGGCTCACGCCTGTAATCCCAGCACTCAGGAGGCAGAGGCAGGAGGATTGCTGTGATGTGAGTTGGAGGCTGAGCTCAGGGCCAGCCTGAACCACAAAGCGAGACCCTGTCTCATCCCCCCCTCAAATAAATAAATAAATAAATAAAAACGGAATAAAAACAGAACTAATTATGGTAAAGCCTACATTTTGAGTAATCATATGATGAGTTCTGAATAACAGATGAGCATTTCTCCATTACTTTCAGCCCACTGCTTCAGTATTTACCTTTTTCTGTCTTTCTTTCAAGAGCTCTGGTCCTCTTTTAATCCATCCTACCACCTATTCACTCATGTATTCATATGGAGGCCCTCACGAGGCATAGAACCAAAGGGATCGATAAATAAGTGGATAGACAGACAGACAGATAGATAGATAGATATAGAGAGATAGAATGACAGATACACACACACACACATATATATACACATACATACGTAGATTTGATGTGGAGAATTTATTCATGTAATTATGATGAGTGAGAAATTCTATGATCTGCCATCATCAAGCTAAAAAGTCGTGGTGGTGTAGTTCTTTTTATTAACTGATTTTTATTGGTAGTTTTAGTACTTACAGCTCCCCTGGTTATCAGGCCTCCAGAATCTAATTAGAAATACATCACCATCAGTTTCTCATATGAGGGAAGTGATGTAGTATTCACACAGCTGTGTCCTATTAATTGCATTGTTTCTCTAGAACCTGGGCCCTTGCGCTTGCAAGGTAGGTGCCAGAACCACTAAGCTAAATCCCAGGTTCTATTGGTACATTTTAAATATACACTAAAATGATATTCAACTTTGAGAATTTGTACCTATACATAATATATTTTGAATCTCATTTTCCCCCCACACTTTCAGTGGTTTCGAGTACAAATAACAGGGATTTGAATAAACAAAACGGACAAACAAATACCCTGGGACATATTTGCTTGAAATATAAATTGTTGGACCTGGGATTTAGCTCGGTGTTTCCGATGTCTGCTGGGTGTGGTGGTTCACGCCTCTAATTCTAGCACTCGGGAGGCGGCGGCAGGAGGATTGCTGTGAGTTTGAGGTTGAGTTCAGAACCACTTGTCTCAAAAAAAAAAATTGTTTTTGTGGGCTTCTCTTAGTTTTGGGGGCTGTCTGTAGCTGTCACTTTGGATCATTTTCACTGTAGAAAGTCAGTGACACAGCAAGCCGCTGAGAGTGAGCGGAGCAGAGAAGGGGAATGGCAAGGAAGTCCCGGGAAAGCCCGAGCCGGAGCTGGGCGCAGGCGGGTGAAGAGTCCCCAGACCCTGTGATGCACAAATGCTCACTCAGCCCCACACGGCGTGCAGGCTCTAAATTCTCATTTTTCTTTCTTCAAACATACAAAATGAAGAAACAAGGCCAGAATGCTTCCGTTCATTCTCAACTGTGAACAAAGAGAGAAATAAAAATCTTTTGCTCTACACTCCCAAAGTCTGAGTTAAAAGAGACGGATGATTTTTTGCTCTTCACCTGAGTGTCCTGAACTCTCTCGTCTTCTCCACTTTCCTTCTCTTCGTATTGGTCATCATTAGTGCGCTCCAGCCTTGGCTGCGGGCAGAGCAGCGCCAAACCTACTCCATTAATCAGGGAGCAGATGGAGAATTAAGGTTCACAAACCTGAAAGGCTGGAATCCTTTCTCTCCATCCTCTGAGATTTATATACGTCACCCAGAGGCCAGAGTTACCAAGATGATTGTGTACTAATAGCCTTTCCAAATGGTGATTCTTCTGCTCTGCACTCACGTGCGTGTGTGTGAATGGGGGTGTTTTTAGCTTAAACAATTTAGCAGAGTATTGACTGTATTTTCCAAAGAGCTTTTAAAAGCATGTCTTAAATATAAGCTTTAATGTATCAGTGGTGTGCCAGGACCAGTGCTCAGTGCACACTCTTGGTTCCCTAGCGTGCTTTTGAATTTCACTTAGTGCTTGAATTGGGAGTATCTGTTTAATATTTATGGAGGCCCACAATTTGTTAAGTACTAAATGGAGCTGGTAGGAGAAAATGTTCAAGGATGGCTACATTTTGTTTAAGTTCGCAGAAGTAGGAGAGAAATGTGTGCCTCACTGGTTAGGAAAAGGCACCAAGCAGATATTTTGTAAAGACGTTTGATCTTGTCTGACCAAAGGCTGTTAGTGATGAGATTCATCAAAATCAGATATCCTCCCCCCCCTTAAAAAAAGGTAGCAACTTTAAGTGTACAGTTCTATGAACTCTATATGTACATACACATATGTAATCATGCTCAGTCAAGATATGGGGAGCAAGTATCACTCCCAGCTCTTTCTAATGCATCGAGGTCAGTGTGTCCCACCCACACCACCTCAGAACTTTCGCACCTCATCCCTATGAATTGATTTACTTGCTTTTAGTAATTGGAACCATTTGATGTTTACTTTTGAGTGTTTAGCTTCTTTCACTCAGTTATATTTGGTTTCATTCATGGTATTCACAGAATTTAGATCTTTCTAATGACAACCAAAATAACATGAGAATTCCTTTATGCTGATTCCTGGGCCAAAGTTCCACTTTTGTTCTATGTTCTTTGTCTTTATGATTACTGATTCTCCCCTTTATGTAGTACTATGGTCCTAAACCATCCTGAACTCTGATGTCATAGTTTTTAATTGCTAATTGCAAAACAGCTTTAATTTAGGCTCCCTAAATCACATTTTAAGTATGGAATCTTCCTCAATTCTGCATCTAGTTAAGTGTTGAAGCACTCACTAACACCTTTTCATTGTCGGCTCTCAGGCATCTAGTGATGCCTTCTTTGGCAGGGGGTGCAGGCACTCTTACAATAGATTCTCTTTGTTTTATGATATACAGAAAGTGGAACTATATAGGTCAGCACTGCATTTGCTGAGAGTGGGAACTTCTGGGTTGAAAACTACTTTTTAAAAACACATCTATTGCTGTGTAGAAGTTGATTTGGCTAAGTTGTATTCATTCAATACACTGAAACCTTCTATCCTTTCCATCATTTTTAACCTTTGACTATGCTGTCAGACTCATTTTGGGATGTGAACATGCTTGAATGACTTTGTAATTTTTTTCAATAGGCTAAAACTGCCAAAGTAGTGGACTTGTAAGTGGGTCTTCTTGGTAAGTGAGATGACACTTCTTATTCATGTCAAGGTTGATTAGATTCTTTGCTCACACTGACATACCATGTGCAGAACACAGTCGTGCTTGACTTTGAAAAGCCATACAGAAGAATGTTCCCTGGGAAACCTCTGCCCTGCCGTGTGGGTACCAGGCACTCAGGCTTGCAGTCTGTGTGACCATTCTAAATTCTAGAGCTATAATTTACCCACAATACTCAAGAATGGTGCCTACATGACTCAGTGCTTTGGTGGCTGGTGAAGTAGTGATATCTAAAATAATTCCTGCACATGTTTCTGAGAGATAGTCAAGACTTGCATTTATTCAGATGCTCAGATCCTGTACTAGAAACTGTATCTTGTATTTCCTTGGCTGTGTCATGTATACTTTCATTCAGGCTATTCAGATTTACTCCAGGCTAACAACTGTCAAAAGCAATTCAACAGAAAAACCAGCATCATACCTTTGGCATCAAGAGGGTATAATTTTCAAACATTTATGATAAGTTATTTAATGTGCTAAGAGAAAGCAAAGGAGATGACATTTGCAATACAAACTGTAAACACGACTTTCCATTCTCACCCCTTAGAATAAAATGACATACGTGTCAGAAAAGCTGACAACATGTTTACATGTAAACTTCATAACCTGTTCAAAAGCCTTTCAAGAAATGCAGTGTTATCCTCAACTATCCATATCCTGGCCTCTAAATACAATCTCTGATTCTCTCCTTTTGTCCTGTCTTTTAAAATCTCTCTCTTTCTCCTTCTCTCTCTGTCTCCCTCCCTCCCTCCCTCTACGCATCTTCCTTTCTCCACCTTTTATTTGTTTCAGTGTTTAGATCTACATAGTGTGTACCACATACTATTCCAGTATTGCTAATCATAGTGAACAAAACACAACAGACTTGTATCTTAAGTGACTTGCTTTTCCCCTTTCCATTCTGTTGCTTCTCTCTTTCTGACTGATTTCATACCACACCATTGGACTAAAACTAGAATAGCTTGGAACAAACAAGTGAGGACCACTCAATTTCACCTGCCAACACAGGAATACCTTGTAAGGGAAATGATAGTGTAAGGGAAATATTGTTCATAGGTCTCCCTATTCCTGGGTTGGGAACAAGCAGCTGTGGAAACTTCCTTGCTTATAGCTATATTTATTAGTGACAAAGGGTAATGCAAATAATTATGCACATCCACCAGGTCCTGATGTATCATCAAACCCCATGTTAGCTGTTGATGAGACTTCCTGGATGTAAGTGATTATTTTGTTAAAGCACTAGCAATGCATTTTCCCAGGAGTAGCTATTTCCGAGGACATCAGCTTAGAAGACTAATCAGATGACTTTTATGAGATGCTGCAGTTGCTTAGTCCTCACTCTAAGATAACTTTCATAGCTTTTAATTACTTTATATTCCCTTTTGTTTCCTGGGAAAATCTTCAAATCCTTAGTTAATCTCACTGCATTCACTCGCTGAACTGTAGACATTTCAGTATCTGACTTCCTGCACCATAAAGACCTGGGCAGTGTAAGATTTTATGTAGCTCTCAAGTGAAAGAGAATCTGAAAGCCATGGGGTTGATTACATTATCATTTTAACTGTCAATACTTAATTCCTAAACTAATAAAGAAATTACTTGACTTGGATCTCATTTATGAGTTAGATATCTCCTAATGTCACTCCTCATCTTCTTTAATACCTGGCTGAAGTATTTACATGGTAGGAACACACTGACAATGGATGGATTACATAAAATTGGAATATTATTGCATATGTGCCAAATTTGACTTTTCTATTACGTTCTTGCTTTTTAACTTAATTTGACAAGTATAAATCCAAATATACAACAAAATTCACCCTAGAATGCACAAAAATCTCTCTGTAAATGTTAAGTAAGGGAAGTTGGTAAAGAAATAAAATGTTTTTATATTATGTGAGGTTTTGTACAACTCATCCTGTTGATCTAGGAGAATCGTAACTGTCTCCCTACTAGACATCACATGTGTCAAATGCTCATCCTTTAACCCAGGGGTGAGTTCCAGAGGATAGCAGAGGTGAAGGGGAGGAAAGTTTTACCAAGGGATAGTGCCTGAGAGGTAGTATTACAGAAAGAGGCCAAGTTAGATAGAAACATTATAGGCATGCAGATAGGGCTGGGCCCTTAACAGAGTCAGTGGAAAAGATAAAACAATAAAACCCTGGGGGGGGGGGAGACACATCTGTGGAGGACAGGCCTCAAGATAAAGATGAAATGACCGGGCTTGCATCCTTCCCCAAGGGTAAGATAATTTGTAACACCCGTCCTAATGAAGTCTAGACACATGAGTCAACACCCAAGACCTCCAGGTCCATCATTTCCTAGAGTCTCTGTTGTTTCCATGTATACTTTTTAGGTGATTTGTTTCCCAATTGGATCACTATTATCTCATTGACTATACTTGTAAAAGTATTAGCTTCTCATAATTTTAACCCACATTGTACCCATGTGGTTGTTCTCTATAAAACTCTGTCAAGTGGAATCCTTGATTACCCATTTGGGACTCGTCCTACCTCTCAGGGGCTATTCTTTCAATTAACATTTCCTACCCTTAACCTCCATTATTCCTAGAATTCATTCTTTTTGATTTTGAGAATATAAGGTCAGTGTATCAGATGTATAATGCACTGGGAATTATAATATTTCCTTTATATAATTTGGAGATCTTAGTTCATCTCCAATGTCATCCTTGTATCAGTAAGAGTGGTCCTGGAAGTGGCTTTGTCAGGAATAATTTAAACACTACAGTCACAATGTGGATAAAATGTAGGTGAAACTGTATTCAACTTATACAATTAGAAGTATAGCTGTTTAGCTAATAATGGTACAATAGAGACACAGCAAGTCATTAGTGTACAAAGGGAGAACAAAGGCAATTTTAGAGAAACATGGATCTGGATTTTATGGTCTCACACCTGGATAGGTGGTGCTAATTACAGATTATAGTACAAATCTGAGGTATTTATCCCTTAGGGAGGAATATAGGAATGGACAGTGCATCTTATTTTGAGGCCTGGCCCTCTTCAGAGGCACATTTGAACACAATTCTGATGTGGTTTTTTTTTTCCTGCTGACTTCTTCAAGAGCCCAGTCTCTCTCTGACTGTATATTAATGTTTATCTAACTTAGCTGCTTTAACATCTTTATTTTTTATCAAAGACAAAACTGATATTAATATATTTGGCAAGAGTTTACTTTTTTAGCACCTCTGGAAATCTTTACAATCACAACCTTTTTACTAAAGTACTATATTAATGTCTATATAATTAAATACAATCATGTTAGTACTTCATGCAAGACTTTTCCTACCTTCGCCCTCTACTTGAAGATTTCTCATCCCAGTGAGGCCATTGTCCCATTCAAGATCACTAAGGATGTGGTCCTGTGGTCTATTCAGAAACATGTTCTACCCTAGAACAGTTTCATGATGCTTTTTCTGTACTCTTATGAAGAACTCTACTTGTTTTCTACATTTCAGAGCTCAAGACCAGTTCAGTACCTGCTAATCATAGGTTAGTTCTATGAATTGTTGAAGAAAATTTGTACCAAACAGAGATAAACAGGCAAGAAAGACTTCATTCAAGACTATTGCAACAGGAAGAGAGATTTAACTCAAGTTAGTGGTAACGATAGACAGGAATGACATAGTGCAAAAGTGGTGGAAGATATACAGGGAGGAGAGGAGACTGGCCCATGCGCTCCGGGCATCTGTGTTTGCTAATTCTGTGCATTGAGGTCAGCCTCCCAAGAAGTCTTTCCTTAGCATCCCATGTCACAAGGTCTTCTCTTGTGCCTTTGAGAAAGATATTCTGGCAAGAGCCTGAAGATTCATCTACATTTCAAAAGGACAGGGAAAGATTTGCAATTTCAAATTTCCTCAAGTGGATATTTTAAGAAAAAAGGAGGTCGAGATCTAATAGGAAGAAAAGCTGTCTAAAAGTTTAAACAAGGCAAAGGCATTAAGTTGGTACTGACCGGTACTCATCCATTCATTTCAGCTTGCTGGTCTCCTTCCCTAAATGCTTGTTGATTTTTGGAAGAAGAAATATAACTTTAATGTCTTTCTTTGGGGCAGTTATATTGTTTTCTGTTACTAACTTCTACTCTTCCTGTTTAATATAATTTTAGTTCTCCTGGAGAGTTTCCTTTGCTTTCTGACAACCTAATCTTGAATGGTGCATGTATTTATGGGTTCTCCCTTACTTTCTTAAGATGTTCAATTTCACTGCCAGACTACCTTTGTAGTGCAGATTTAGTTTATGGCTCCTGAAGGACAAAGACCATATCATGATTGACCTTTGGTTTCTACACATACATGTGTCAATAATCACTGTTTTGCCACCAGCAAAGAAGCACCCATTCGCTTCTCAGCGTTCAGACAACTGATGTCCCTTAAACCCAAAGAACTGGAGTGTGGTCTTCTTTAAACTATATATGCCCCAGCAGTCTATTCTTCAGCATTCATTGAAGTCTGGATATTCACTGTGTGCATATATTAAATGTTAAAGGTAATTCACTGAAAATTTCAGCTGAGAAGAAAACAGAAACTCAAGTATTGGTAACTGCAGGGGAAACAATGAGGGAGGCAGCTTGCAAAGGTGAGGAAACACTGTGTGATTTGAAATTTAAAGAAAATGAAAGTGTCAGATGTGTAAGCAAAGTCTAGGCAAGTTCACATAAACATAAATCAAACTGAGAATGCATAAGGAAATTGGTAGGAATGGATCTTCAAATGCTAAATCTCCAAATGTCTACAGATTGGAGACTGTGGAGATGATGTCCAGTTCAAGTTGCCAGTTTTGGGGATGTCTTGTGACTTTCAACAGAGGAAGTTGGAAGCCTGCACTACTTTGCAGTTTTAACATGTAGTTACTTGCCTAATTAGGTTGGGGGAAACATAGTTGATAGAAGCTCATGGAGAAACTCTAATAAAAGAGTAAGGGAGGTCTCTGGAGAAAAAAAAAAGCAGAAAACTATGGGCTTGAAGTACATACTCTGTTGACCTTGTTTAGTAGGAGGCCTAGCTATCAGGTAGGAACTAGCTGGGTTAATGAGGGCACAACGTGCTGATTCACTGTGCAGGCGCTTTGTGTACAGGGGAGAGGGCTGTTAACCAATTGCCTTAGTGGGTTAGGGTTGCTTTAACAAAATAATATATAGTACATGCTTTAAACAACAAACTTTTTTTTAAATCACAGATCTGGAGACAGGAACATCTGAAACCTGGTGGCAGTATGATCAAGTTCTAAAGAGGACTTTGAGATTTGCAGATGCCCATATTCATGCCCTGTCTTCAGAAGGAGAGAGACTGAGCTACAGTCTTTTCTTCTGCTCACAAGAATGTTAATCCATCCCTGAGGAGGCCTCCACTTTCATCTAAACCTAATTGCTTTCCAGAGGCCCAAGTGCTACATATCACTATGTTGGGATTATAGTTTCAACACAGGAAGTTTGGAAAGACACAACATTCGATCCATAATACGTGCTAAAGTAAAAACAAACAAAAAGAACTACTAATCTGTTGAGTTAAGTAATAATAGTCCAAAATAGAAGCTATAATCTCAGAAAAAGATAATAACAAACATTTATTTCTTAAGGAATCTTTGCCTTTTGTCAGTCATGGATGGACAGTGGTTTAGAGTTGCTCAGATCAGCTTGTAACATGTGCTCAGACATAAAACTGCCATAGAATTAGAAGACCCAACACATCAAATTCTTTGCCTAACTTTATCTCTATTTGATGTTCAGATTTCATCAATGATGAAATGGTGGCCAGGAAAGACCCACTTAAAATCCATTAGTAAGTGGCTGACCTGGACTGAAGCTCAGGAATTCTGATTCCAAATTTGTTTGACTTTTTGTTTTGCTTATTCTTATTCTTCAGTGCAGGTTGAGATTTGTCATCTAATAACATCTAAAAGCATGAAAATACTCAGTAAATTTCTCACTTTATATTGAAATACCAGGACTTTGAATCATTTGCTTTTTTTTTTTTTAACTTTCATCAATGATAAATCAATTTAGAAAAAAACATTATCAACCAATAGTTCAGGGAAGAATCAGTTCTTCCCTAAACATGTGTTGAAATTTGGAGTTCAGTTTATGAAAATATTGGTGTAAGCCCAAATTAACACATTTGTTCGAAAGAACAAGCAGACAAAGCAGAGAGGGGAAAGCAGGGGATATTTCTAAAATTAAGATGTTCTGCAAACATCAGATGTTAAAGGCTTTTGCATTGATTAACATGTGTCAGGTGTATGTGTTTATTGGGAATGTAGACATGGAGCCATCTCAGTAGTCCCAACCACCAGCTATTACCCATACTTATGAGGACAGTGAAACACAAAGAGTTTTGATCATGCCAAAAGTCCTCAAGCTTTTATAAATTGTGTGGTCATCATCCATCCTACGGTGACAAAATGGATCTGAACCAACAGAAGTACCTCGAAATAGTTGGAAAGTATATGGAGTTCTGGACCCCACTGTAGATACAAAAAAATTAGACATTTTAAGGTTAGGTCTATGTTCTCATATTTAACAAGCACTCAGGTAAACCTTGTGTACAATTAGAATTTTGAATCATTGTCTGACTTAAAAGTGATTCTTAAAAACTACGGTGAGACATCCAGTTTGTAGTGAAACTGATAATTCCTTTCCTTAAGCTTCCCTTGCATCTCTTATTCTGCTTTGTGCTGCTATAACAGAAAATCTGAAACAGTAATTTATAAATAGATGAGAATTACTTATTACAGTTCCAGAACTTTAGAAGATCAAGATCGATGGGCTCATTTCTGGTGATGACCTTTGTGTTGTGTCATCCACAGTGGAAGGGAGAAGGCCAAAGGATCACTGAGAATGAGAAAAAATACAGCCTTCCTATTGTTAGTCTACTCTGAAGGATGGAGTCTGATGGCCTAAAATGCTCCCATTAGCTTCTGTCGCTCAACACTGTTGCATTTGAAGTTAAGTTCTCATGTTTGTGGGGATCATCTTCATATTGGAGCACTAAGTCTAACACATTTCCTTGAGGCAGTACTTCATTTCAATCTTACTTTTCTGGCATAGGTAACAAGGGAGCAATGCTAATGACATTTTTATTCTTCAGAAAAGTAGGGGGGATTTTGGTTTCCCTAACATCTACGCGGCAAAAAGTAAAGGCTGCGATGGGAGTTTTTTTTACTATTTATTAGGGTTTCCCTGTAAATATAGGAGTCTAGGTGTCTTGATTGCTTTCTTTTCATTGTGTTTGTGAGAGTTTCTGCATTGAAGGCAGAATGTATTACATTGGACCCTGGACAGGTGAAATTGACAGTGGATATCAATCACTTATATTTGCAGGCTATGGGTGGGGGACAGAGAACATGTCATAGCCTCATGAGGTTGCACTTGGGTATAGAATGAGCAGCCAGGGTCTGTGGTGGCAGAATTTGTAGTACCAAGAGGAAAGGCGATCTCTGGTTTCTGTGGAAGGATAATTAGCCTGTTTGTGTAATTTCACAGGCTGGCAGTGAACTGAATCCTTGTATTCTAAGATGAACTGGACTTGTGCATAAATCCTTTGGCAAAAATAGAAACTTGGTCTTTAGGAGCCAGGGAGGGGAGACACTTGAAGTTAGGCCATTTGAGACCTCTTAATCTAACTGGAATTCAAGACAGACTATGCTCTTAAGTCTAACTTCTATCTATTCTTCTATGTGTTTTTTGGCTTGTTCTTAAATCTATGTTAATCTATTTATTTATCTATCATCTACCTTGATATCACCAAATATCATGAAAGAAACATTCTAATTTTTTTTTTCTGAAAATGGATTCCATTTTGTCAAAGCTGTCTTTTATCACTTGTGCTGTTCTTCCCTGATATCCATGTGTCATTCCTTAACTTTTCAGTCACTTTCAGTTATAAAGACGGTGTGTCTTGGCTCTGAACATTTGGATCTTTCTATTCTAAAGCTTTAAACTTTTTTATTTTCTCTGCTGAGGTCAGATTGCCGCTCTAGGCTGCCAGGTGTTTGAAGGTGGTGGTGTGGAATTCTCTACTTTCTCAGAGCCCTTTGGTCAGAACAGGAAGAGACTAACTAGGCTGTACCTCACAGTGCATGCTGGCTCCTGGGTTGTCCAAGTTACTGTGCCTTTGGGCGACAATCCACACTTGGCTGGTGATGAGTTTGTTGTCTCCTAAGTCTTCTGTTAGCGCCCAGAGGCCACCTCCACTGCCTTTGCTCCTGGCAGCTCTATGCACTCTTTATTTCCCTGGGGATCTGCTATCACAGACTTTCAGTTCCATTGTCATTATTAGCTTTTCTTTGCCTAAACTACTACTTTCTTAGCACTTGCTCTTCTAGCTCTTCATCTTTTGAAATCATATCTTCAATCCTTTGGTATGAGATTGTGCATGTGGAGCCCACACCCTGCCAGTTTTCTAGCCCACAATCTTTTGCTAAACCATAGTCAGGAATCTCATCAGTTTAACTCTTGGAAAAGGAGAAATACCCCTGTCTAGTGTTTCACAAACTGGGTTCACTGGAGAGATGATCTTTTTCATTACCCTGAAACTCTTATCTTTGCCCTGTCACTCAAGGTGCTTTTTCAGCTAAAAGAGTGTTCAAATTGTAATGTTTGTTTTGCTAAAATGGCACATTTTAGAAATTATTGTCAGAGGTTTGGAATATGGAATATTTAGCAACTGCATCTTTTATTTTCAACTGAGGTCTCTGTAATTAATGAAAATACATATTATATACACTTAATATCTAAATTGATTTGCTATATTCAAGAAATTTCACATTGTCTACCTTGATGACAATATTTCCACAACTGGAAGTCTGATATGTGTACAGATCTTAATTCTAGAATGAACAGATTTTATAGTGAAACAAGTATTGTTGCTGTAAAGTCCAACTTGCTCTTTTATTGGTTTAAAGCATTAGCCCCCACAGTTGCTTATGTACTTTTGACAACTCAGATAAATTTCCAAGTGAACTCTGGGGCCTATAGATATGAACATTTCCTGTGTTATTTTTTTTCCTGTGGAGATTGATTGATGGCTCCTAAAAATAGAATACTAAGGAATGAGGATGTCAGAAGTCATATGGACTGGACCTTTACTTCCAAGCACTTATGGTAGGGCTGATTGCAGTCTAAATTTGTCCATCTTCTTTTTCTAAAGTACTGACTAATGGAGACCCTACAACCTTCTTTGACTTGGGTTCAAACAAGAGTTTCGTCTAGCGCCTAACTTTAATCTCTTCTCTTTTGATGGAAACTTACTTTTAATAATCTTATCTTAATGTCTTTGTTGCTTCAACCTCTTTGAATTTGATTCTGATAGTGGAAAAATCTGAATTTCCTTCAGACTTAATTCTATGTTCAGAGGCTTCAGGACTGTGAAAACAAGAAGCCTGGTGAGCTGATCTCACCTTCTCTTCCCAGACCCACAGGATAAGAAGGGGAAAGATACCTCAAGGAAGGAAAAAACTAAAAAGGCAAACAAAGAGGAAGAAATGGAGAATGTACAGTCACCAGCACATAGATTGATTCACAGTGGAAAACCAACATTGAGCCCTTTATGCAGAAGTAGTGCCGGGGGTTGAGCCTAACTGAAACTTTGCCAGCACCTCCTTGTCTATCTTCCCACATATCCCACTGAGTGACAATCCTCAGTCATCTTCTTCCCAAAGACCAGGAGTAAAGGGATATTGGTTGTGAAAACTCGATTCACTGAACTTCTCAGTTATCAGTAATTATGAATAGTGAATATTTAATGACTAAAAGTGAAAAAGTGAAAGCAGAGAGATAAAGAAAGAGACAGACAGACAGACAGACACAGATACACAGATGTCCTACTGATCTGTGTATGGAGAAAGGTTAGTGTGTAAATATGTAGTAAGAAATGGAAAGCTTAAAATACAGAGTCATAAGAAAATATCTTTGATATAAAATGATGCATAAAATGAATTCATAAACTTGCAGGTTTAATTATTTTTGGCAGCTTTCCCTAATTTTGATCATTAAAAAGAGGTCACTGATACTCTTCTGTTATTTTAATAAAAAGTTATAATGTGATATTTTAAATGAATTAATACAATGATCTTTTTTTTTTTTTTGGCAAGCTAACCAGCATTTGTGTCAGCAAAACATGGAAATGTGATTACATTTGCTTTCAAATATTCACATTCTTTTCTCCTTTCTTTTTTTTTTTTTTTTGTATGTATTTCCTTCTGGCAGAGTTATTTCTTTGATTGAAGGGAAGCTGAGTTTTGAGAATGAATGAGTATTTTTTTAGCATTTAATAATTTAAAATCATGTGCATATCTAATGAAAGAGCTAATTGTATTACTCTCCCCAAAGTTGAAATTTTATACCCAAAGAGATTCTTTTTTCATAATAGAGGTAGAAGAAATTGAAGTAAAGAACCACCTAGTGTGTTAAAGTTTTATTATTTTCAGACAAGGCAAAATTATAACTCCCATTTCTATTGCACTAGAGAAAATTTAAGACCTCTATACCTACATTTTAAAAAGGTTAGGAGGAACTGTACACAGCTGACATTTCAGGGTATGATCAAAGTGTTCTTCAATCTTCAATATATACTTTAAATGTGTCAGATACACCATCACCTGCTCACTGTAGCATATAAACTTTGCCACATACTACCTGACATTTCTTGACGGAATGATTTCATTGTTCAGTGTGTCCTACTTTCTACTTGCCAAGCCACTCTATTTAGCATTATGTCTGTTAAAGGAGGACCTATTCCCCAATAGCAACGGATTGTGTCTTTGCTTATGACCTAAATTACCCTATCGTTTTTAGATATTTTAAGCGATTGTCATCACCTTTCTTTGGTGGACAAAAATGAGGGTAAGAATTCAAATTCACAACATAGTAATTTTAGTACAACAAACAGCAATGCTTTCTAGCATATTTTTTCTTATTGCCTATTGGAAAATTCTGAGAATTAACTGTGATGCTCACATCACTACCATTGTGTTTCCATTCTCAAGTCATGTAAAATCCAATTGGGAGCTCTAGACAGACAGGAAAAAAATAATGAAGAAAGATCACAAGGTCATTTTAAAAATTTTACTTGGCCTTATCTATTGTGCATAAACGTGCCACTAGCTTCATCTGAATTTTCTATATCAAATAATATGATGGGCTGAGACTAAGGCTTTGGTGCATAGCAAGACAACAGCTCATATTTAAAATAGTATCTTTTAAAATACAGTCTTCTTTGGTGGAATGATGTCTTTCAAAAAATGAAGTTTGTTGTGAGGAAACTTAGACTCAAGTATCTTGGGTATTGTTTTCTTTGGGAGGAAGGTTTTGCTATTTTTCTTAAATTGCACCTGAATGGCTGAATGCTATTTCAACAGTTTATAGTCTATTTGATTGTAAGCTAAATGATACCTTTCTTTATAGATGACAGACAGGCAAAACAATTGAGGAAGCACAACTGAGTAAGCATGATTAAGGAAAGCACAGTGAGTTGGAAAGAATTACTGAAAAATCAAGAAACCAGAGAGGCAAATCAGTGCTGCTCAGCGTCCATGTGGGACCTGTAGACTTTACTGAGCTGTACAAAGCTTAACTGTACTTGGTTTCCTCCCTCAGCTCTCATGTGGAATCTCAACACTAAACTAAAACAATGTTCTGTTTAGGATAAAGGGAATTCTCTTCAACCAACAGTTACTAAGGGGTGCCCTGTAAAAGCACTGTTGTAGTCTCTATGAGGTAAAGAGAAAGACTGCTAAGCCATTAGATATATGCTGTTTAAATCTGGAATGTGCACTGTATTTCACATGTACATGTGCCAACATATACATTAATGAATATTAATGACATTAATCACAGGAATATTCTTAAACACTAAATAACATGAAAAATAGCACAATTTCTTTCTTCCTTTCCTTCTTTCTTTCTCTCTTTTTTTCGCTCTCTCTCTCTTTCTTTCTTTCTTTCTTGTTTTCTTGCTTTCTTTTCTTTGAGACAAGGTCTTGCTTTGTAGTTCAGGCTGGTCCTGAACTAGCCTCAAACTCGGCAATCCCCGTGCCTCTGCCTCCCAAGTTCTGGGATTACAGGCATGAGCCACCACACCTAGCATTGTGGTATGTGGTACTGATTGCTGGTGGGCTTGAGTCATCACATCCCACATTTTTGTTGTATGTGGTTGCCAGGGATTGAACCCAGGCCCTTGGGCTTGCAAGGCAGGTGCTGAAACCACTGAGCTAAATCCTTGGCCCACAAATTTATTTCTTTTAGGAGATGAACCTAAATTTCTCTTTCTTCTATTCATTTTTCAAGTAGTAGGTCATGAAACAAAGTATGACATCTATTCATCAAAACAGAAAGCACAAATTCCTTCAAGTGAGTCACCAACAATAATGAGAGGTAATGAGAATGGCTAGTCCTTCTTTTTTCCCCTATACATTTTGTCTTTTGAGGATACAGAGTCAATATAATACAGTTGGTCCAGTTTATACCATGCCTTGAATGGCAACATCCTAACCCAGCAAGACCTTAACTTTGGATGTAAACTGTATAGACCAGCAGCTGCTTTATGTTATAGTATTTTTTTAAAAGAGATCATATGTTCATGCAGTTGTTTGTCCCTTTTTGATATGAAGTACGTCTCTTGGTCTCAAGTATACCATGAGAGTTGTGATGCTAATAAGTTATCTATTCTAATCCCTCATTAACCATGGGGGATATATTCTTAGGCCTCAGCAAGTGAAACCACAGATAGAACTGGATCATATATATATTATTAATTTCCTAGATGGATGCACTTACATACCTACCTGTGAATTTATTTTTCTTCTTTACAACATTATAAGGTTAACTTATTGCAGATTATAGCAACTTTAACACATGATTTATTTTTCTTCAAGTATTAAGGAAATGACATTTATTTTTTCACTTAGATAAAGTACTTTACATCTTTTCTTTGGCATATTTGAACTGCTAGCATCACTACTTTTGAACTGAGGGACTCTTAGTAAAATGAAGTTACTTGAATGCAAGCACTGTGGTATTATGACAGTCAGACTGATCAAGACATAGTTAGCTACTAAGAGGAGAGGCTAATGCATGGGTAGCCTGTATAGTGTGGATACCCTAGATAAAAGGCTAATTACCATCTCAGGGAGGATATGGCAGAACACAGTGGGACAACACAGTACTCAGAATAAGTAACTTAACAGTTACAAATTATTTATTTCTAGAATTTTCTATTTAATATTTTCAGATTGTAGATGACCATAACTAACTGAAAGCAAAACTGAGTGGAAAAGGTGACTACTGCACTGTGAGCCCTTGCAGAGATGTTGGAAACACTGAAGCTCAAACTCTACAGTATGTGTTGATCCTCATAACATACCCTGATGGCATCAGGGTCCCATCCAGGGTAAAAGGGGCTCTGCTAATCAACTTTTTGCAAGTAGCAGATTGGTGCCCATGAGTGCTTTTGTCATACTGGGAACTCAAAGTTGGCCTCTATTGCTCACAAGCCATCCAAGGCAGAGGCTCTCGAGTCAGAAATCTCTTCTTGAATGAGGCACAAATACCTTTCATTTCTATTTCATCTTTGGACCCTAAAGAGTTTGGCTTATGTCACTAGGTGAATAATTTGTGTTTCTTAGTGTCCATTGTTCCTTGGTGGCAAATGCTCTCATGGATCCATCCAAAGACATCTCCTCTAGATGCCCTTCCAATACTTTCCCACCATTGCTTTTCATCTTCTAAAACAATTGCTTCTGGCCAGGAAGTTTGTGTACCTCCTTACTTCAGACCACTTCTTTTATCCAAAGTTCACAATTAAGAATATTCCTCACAGTTCTGCCCATTGGAAAAATTTTTCCTCCTCAATGTTTTTAGTTTTCTCTGAGTGGATTTGAAGTTTCCAATCCACTTTAGTTTCAAATCCACTTATTTTTGCTCTACAAGAATATTTCAAGCTAATCTATGAAGAAAGCTCAGATTAAAAAAATAAATCAAATTGTGTAACACCTTACTGTCCCTCTTTCCTTTGAAGCTCATAAAGATAAGCTCAGAGAGTCCACAAAAAGTAGATAATAAATGATCTGATATGTTGGTTTAAGTTTTTGTGGTCTGTGATCATGTGAGGCCAGATCCAGAATTTTCTATTTGTTGCGACATATTGGCATACTCCCTTCATCTGTGGCTTGGTGAGTTGACACAGTATTTTTTTTATGATGCACATCTTTACTTTCACAATCACCTAACACCCCATATGTATCATCAGCTTTTATAGCCCAGGAATGGGTAAAAATGAGAATTAACTCATGTTATATAGTGGTACAAATTCCCAATGTTGAGTGTGATCATAATTTGTATATAAAATGTACCAATAAATAATTCAATTTTTTTAAAAAAAATCTTGATTTGGAACCTTAGAGTTTTGGAGGAAGGGCTGGACAGTTTTGATTGAAACCACTTAGTATTTTTATTTACAAAAAATCTTTCTTAAATCTTGGATCTGCTGTCCAAATTAACTTGAGCCTGAAGGCCTTAAATTCCTGGACTTTTAAAAGTATGTTTCCTGCACTCTGATGCACCTTTTAACAAACAGAATACTAGAGAATTTATTTTACTGCATGCATGTTGAAGTCCATACACAGAATTTAGGGCCTGCTCTCCAGCACACAGAGATGGCCATGATCTCTTTCCACTATGCTGTGATACAGAAGAGAATGTACAACTACTTTAACAGTAATTTAGAGTATAAATAACATGCAGCAAGTTGTAGCACAATGTACTTCTTTTCTTCTAGTAGAGGAAAGAATATAAGTTGATCTAAAACCTCACCTGATAGCCATAAATCCACACTTCATTATTACTTAGATAGAGTCATTACCTCAGGAGTTTGTAGGGGTTCCCAAAATATTGAAACTTATATCTGGGTTAGAGATGATACCCCAGAACTAGTTCAGAAAATGCAGGAAGGCCTAATGGGTCAAATGTGCCTCTAGATTGAAAACCTAGTGCTAGTGTAAGACTTTCAGACAAACAAACAAATTATAAGAAAAAATACTCTATCTTCCTTAACTGACTTTCAAAGAAGAAATGAACTTGGCTGAGTCTCAACTTATGAATAAAAGTTTCAGAAAGGAAGGATTAAAGTTGAGAGATGGTACTGTAATAACTAGCATATCTGACAGGGGAATAAATAACAGAAAAATGTCAAATAAATCCACATCTGTTTAATTTTCTCAAATCTAGATTAAAATGTCTTAGATAATTTATATAAGGACTCATACTATTGTGTCCAAGTTCTCAAATAGTAAAGTGCCTGATTCGTTCATTTATTCAGTCAGTCATTATTTTTCTTCCTGAAACCTGCACTGCACATCTATTGTGTGCTACTCCTTATGACTGTTTGCTTTATCCCCAAGATTCTTTTTAATTTTTAAAATTGATACACAAAATTTGTACATATTGACAGGGAATCATTAGATGTTTTGTTATACTATACATTGTGTAATATTCATATCAAAGTAGCATGTATCCTAAAATATCTAACTTTTTTGTGGTAAAAATAATCAAAATCTATTATTTTTGTATTGTCTTGAAATACACAGTGTTATCATTATTTACATTCAGCCTTCCATGAAACAGTACCCCAAAACTGCTTGTGTTTAGCTAACTATTCCTTAGTCCCCACTGATCAATCTCTTGACATCCCTCCTCTTGAGGTTTTAGATATAGATTATTTTCCAGTCCAACTAGAAGATCTAGAAAGACAGACCAAGAAGGCAAATAAAGTAATGGTTTAGACACAGAAAAGGATTTTTCCATAGAAAGTACAACATTTCAAGAGCTGTGTGCCAGTTAAGGCTCGAGAGTCACTCAGATTATGAAAACATACTTCAGGGTACATCTGGGTGGATCAAAGAGGTTTTACCTTGGAGATTAGAGGTGGTCCCTTCCTCAACCCTTCATCCCTAGCACTGTTCTCCTCTTCCAGTTCTTGTATAGATGACTAGAGCAACTATACTGTGCTGTGCTCTTCTGCTAAGGTGTTTCTCCCTGAGGGCCAATTAACCACAGACTGAATCATCTGAGATCATGAGCTGAATTCAGTATATCCTCCTTTAAATTGTGAATGTTAGATATTATGTCTTGGTGACTAGAAGCTGAATAATGCAGAAAATTTGTACAGGGTCAGGAAATATTGTTATGAATATACCTGGCCATAAGGTTCAGAGGCCATTATAAGTATCTTGCAGGAGGAGTCACGATGACAGTAAATTTGAGGCTCATAAGGTTTTTACTTGGGAACAGAGATTTGTTGACAGTTGGACTAGAGACTATGTGTATAAACTCCAATAAAAATTCTACATTTTGTCCATATCCTCAGACTGCAGAAGACTGAGATTAATGGTGGTGGATTATTTGATGTGGTGGAAAAATTTCAAGGTAACTGAACATTCAAAATTGCCTGGGAAGAAATGGCAACTTTTATCATAATTTATAATAAGAATCAAGGACAAAACTTACAGCTGAAAAAAATTTTTTAAAAACTTAAATTTTGGCCCCAAATGAAACATGCATAAATTTTGGGGACAAGGGACAATGGTTGCTACAGAGAGTGATGCTATTAAAAACATGAAACAACTTGTATAGAGACAAGAAGAAAGATTGCTTGAGAGCATCTCAGAAATCAGCAAGAACTTCCTATCACAAGGTCAAAGATGCAAACGTGTTGACCTTTCATTTGAGAAGAGAGCTCCTGGGACACCTCCTCTATAAGGAGCTCCAAGGGAATTGGTTTCTCAGGATTCATTTTACTGTGTTTGGCCATGGAGACAATAAGAAGTTGCAGCCATTGTCCAAGGGGTCCTGACTACTGCTTCTGCTGACAGCAGACCTTGGCACATCTATGTAGTACTAGCTTGACTGGCAAACAGAAAGCACAAATTGTCAAGGCAGGGAGGCTTCCATTGGATTTCAAAGGAAAACCAGAAAGGACAGTCAAGGAAGCCCTGAACCAGTTTGTGAAGCTATGGAAAAGAGGACGAAGGGTGTAGTAGACAAATGGGAAGCTAAGGTGTGTTTGGGTATCAAGTTGACAAGAAGTGTGGTGTGGTGATTAGCATGGGGTGTCACATTAATTAGCTTTTGGATACACCTAAGAAATTGGTGGAGTGTTGGGAACATTTCTACATAAATTGTGGGGAAAATCACTTCATACTTAAAGTATGACTATCACTGTCTAAGGTCCAGTATTGCTTGCCCCAAGACCTGATTATGTCATGCCAAAACATGACTTTGTTTGTCTCATCATAGATGAGGCCTCAGTGGTCTGTGATTCTGTAGTGCTCAAGGGCAAGATTACATTAGCTGAAGACAACCTGATTCTATGACATCTAAGTAGAAATTCAAGAGATGAAGGTCTCACTTGGGAGGGACATGCTCCTTATCATTTCAGCCATCCCACCTACTGTCTGGGAATGCTCTCCTTTTTGCCCTCATCAGTAGGGGATTTGCATCATCATAAGATCAAACACAAGATCATCGCTGCCCCGTAGGTCATCCAGTGCTTCTTCCCATTATTGTGTGTATCCAATGAATACTGGCTAGTAAGGAGAGTCTTGTCATTGCCATTCTGAAGAACTGACCTCCTGACCCCCTCATTGCTTTGAAATTATGAGTCTCTACTGTGCTTCTTTCTTTAGCCCCCACCATCCCCCTTTCTAGGCAGTCAGAGGAAATTGACTTGTGACAGTGGAGCATACTTCAAGGAGTGTCTGGGAGGGCTGTGGAGGTGTGATGTTGGGATTTATATGTGGTCCTGGCACACCCCTTCTGTGTTCATCTGCTCCCCTGCTCTGCTTCTTAGCTGCTATGGACTGAAGATCCTCACTCTGGCATCCTCTTCTGCTATTAATTTTCTTCCTTGCAGCTAGATGACCATAGATTGACTCCCCTAAAAACCATGAACCAAATTAAATGTCTCTTTTTCAGATTTGTGGATGTCAAATAATTTTGTCCCATCCACAGAAAAGCTGATTAACACACTATGGAAATCTATAAATAGATGAATTAAGTAGGTAAAACCATGATCTCTAAAATTACATATTTGTTTGCAGTTAGAGATGAAAGGAACAGTCTATTAATTTCAAGGTTATAAGATGTTTTGGATGTATAATTAGTTGATACTTTCTCTTGGGAAAAGGAAAATAACTTTCTAAACAGCCATAGTCTGCATAAGAAATGAGAACTCTGTTTGGAGAAGGAATTAGAGAAATTCTAATAGAAGGCCTATACTCTGTTCATCAGAGAATAAAACATGTGAAATGGCAGTAAATTCAGTTGTAAAATTGAATACCTCCTCTTAGCTTGATTTCAGTCATTCTAGGAAGTCCTGAAAGACAGTGTGTTGCTCAAATAGCATTTTCTCCTACACTGACTGACTGTCCATTTTTAAAATTTCTGTTAAGCCAAGTTCTTCCTTAACAGAGGAAGAAAATGCCATTGCTGCCATAAATGCAGATTTGAGACACTTCACAGAGTGTGAAATATGCATCTCTCCTCTCTGAGGTAGAGCTGCAGCTCCTGGATGGGGAGGAGGTGTGAGCCTGGAGTTCACTTCTGCTACCTCTGTCCTTCACAGCACATCTCAGATCAGGTATAACATTGTAGTGTTTGAGAAGATGGTGGGATTGTCCTCAGGATCCAAAGTTCAATGCTGTGGTTTGTCCTCAAATTCCAGATTCTTCTCCTATTCACTCCAGGAAATTCCAGATTATGTCCTTCTTCTTCTTTCCACCAGATGTTTCCTTCATCACTCCCTGTGCTATCGTGAGACCCCATCTATGAATATTATGTGTATTTTATACATATTGATGTTAAAATGCTTTTATGTTCCTTGGCTTGTCTTAACATGGAGCAGAGATTTTCATACTAGGATTTCAATCGTCTAAGTTCCTCATTGCTAAATTACCTAGAAAATCTAAAAATGAGAATTCTATTATTGCAAAATAACAAACTGTCCACAAGCAAATGACGCTTTTTCTTCCTGACTCCTTGGTTTACTAGTTTGAGGATCATAGTTAGACCTTTTATTCATGATATGAAAATGGGAAAAGTTTTATAATATATAGGTCCAAGTACAATTTGAGTGAAGTAATTCCTTCAAAATACTGTAAGTTATGACCAACATAAAATATGATAGTAGAAAATACTTGAGAAAAAGGATACAATGTAGTGTCTAATAAGAATAAATTTAATCCCTCATTAAACAGATGATTACAACTCTTAAAAAAATTACCATGCAGGGCCGGGGATATAGCTCAGTGGTTCCAGCACCTGTCTTGCAAGCACAAGGACCCGAGTTCGATCCTCAGTAACCACATACCATACTGGGTGTGGAGACTCACGTCCAGCAGCAACCAGTACCATATACCACAGTGCCGGGCGTGGTGGCTCACGCCTGTAATCCCAGGACTCGGGAGGCAGAGGCAGGAGGATTGCTGTGATGTGAGTTGGAGGCTGAGCTCAGGGCGAGCCTGAACTACAAAGTGAGACCTTGTCTCAAAAAAAAAAACAAAAAACAAAAAACAAAAAAACAAACAAACAAAAAAAATTACCATTCAATGGGAACTTTGTTCATTTAGGCCACTTCTCTAGGCCTTGAGTAGTGAACATTTCTAATATTTTTGCAGAAACATCTATTTATGGTTTCTTTGTAGAAAGAAAATCTCACATCAAAAGATAATTGATTGCACTGTAAAATTTCAGACATTTCTGTATAGATGAAATGTACTTTGACAAAGAGTTCTTAAAAGCTTACTCTGTTATAAACATTGGGGAACTGGGAATAAAATGAAAAGTTTCAATAAGGTAATTAACAGATAAACTATCTCTTTAGCTATCCATAATTATATATATTCTGTTTTATAATAAATGTAGTTTATAATAATAGTTAGCATTTTGTAGATATAATGTCTTAGTCATTGTTCCTGAATCCTTTGTCTTTTTCTTAACTCATTTAAATCTCAGAAGAACCTCATGAAATATATCCTATTTTGCCTCTATTTTACAGATAAGGAAAACAAAAGGCCCAAATCAGCCAAAGATCACAAAGCCAGGGGCTAAAAGAACCAATACTAGAAGCCAGTCTTAAGATTCATTTTGGTCTGCACCAACACAAAATGACTGATTCTGTCTGGGGCTTGGGGATATAGGAGACTTCACAAGCTAGGTGTATTTGATTTATATGTGGAATAATAACTACAGTCTTATCCAGTGATAAGAGGGGGACACTCCAGAGATAAACAGACTAGCATGAGCGAGAACACATAACTGTGGAAGTGTCTTTTATACTCAGTAGCAAGGAAATGGTTCCACAGTTGAATAGTTAAGAGTCAGAAAAGAAGGAAAGATTTTCTTCAACTTCTAGTGTTTTATTCTAGATCTAAAATGATATGATTTGTTAAAAAGGTAATGAAATTTTTCAAAACAAAAACATTGCTGTTTTAAAAATTACCATGAATATTCATATTGAGCAGCATGCAACATGCACAAATTCCCTAAATGTTGCTGTTCTGTAATGGGAGATGAATGAATGCATGGGTGCAAATAGAAACAGATTAGTGGTATACATGACCAATTTTGCTAAACAAGGTATTATTTTTCTCCAGTTGCATATGAGTAAGTTGCAACTACTAGCTTAAATAATGAACAAACAGGCTAACATACAAAGAAATAATTTTCATACTATGTAAGCCAAGTTTCCTCACTTCATTAGTTTTTAATTAAACTTCTGTCTGATTAAGTTTTCCATCTCTTTCCACAACCTTTTGCTTATGAAAATTTCTTCATTTTGTCCTAGGCAGCCTCCAAGAAGAGCAAAAAGCAATATTTTTTGATTACTCTCTGGTTTCTTCGTTTATCATTTAGTATTTGTGAATAAAATATTGTAAAATAAATCACAAAACAACTCAATGGAATAGGAGTAAAATGAAGAGTCTATTATATAATGTACAAAAAAAGTGTAAGAGTCTAGGATCCAGTCTATAGGGACATGGGACCCCCCTACACCCCAAATAACCCGAGCTTTTAAAAATATATGCCCCAAAAATGAGGTTTTCTTGAGTTCTGATTCTTTTCAGGACAACTGAAAGTGGCTATCAGCTTCCTCAAGTAACAAGGCCAGAAGGAGGAGACCACTTCCGCATCCAAACCCCGCCCATGTCTCTGCCCCAGGCTGGGTACATGCAGTGTTCCTTTTGACTTTCTATCTTCTATTGTCTACTTACAGGACAAGGGCCATGAACTCTGAGAACCTGACCAAATTCCCCATTTTAGATCATGCTACAGCCCTCGAGATTCTGACCCGAAAGTCACCAAGCGGACCTTAATAGTTTATCCATGTCTCTTCCCTTCTTGCTCTCTGGAGTGGACTCAGGCCCCCTCCCCCAACCCCCCGGCCAAACAAATAAGCAAAATGTGGCTTCCGTGAAGGCTTCTAGGTAGTAATGGAAGGAGCTTGCAATTTAAATTGCATTATGGGCTGGCTCTGGGCTTCTTGCTGCTTGATGTTGGCCTGGGTTGGCAAGGATAAAAGAAGACAGAAGTCCTAGAGGGAGGCATTTGTCTGCACGCTTGATGTTTGTCCCAGGCTCTGCAAGTGTCAGGAGTGAGCATTACCAAGAGCTGCACTGAGAGCTGAATTTACAAAAGTTTGTAAGACCATGGAGCACAGGTCTTCCCTCCTCCTCTCCTGCATCTTTTTTAGAATTAAAAACCAATCATTTGTGCCTGTCTTTCACTTTTTACACAACAAAGATCTCTTCAGAACCTCAATATGAACTTACATGGGAAATGACAACAAATATCAAGAAGACAGCAACATGCAGAAGTTATGAACCTCTAAAGCCAGAGCAAGGATGTTTTTAAGAAGGAGGAAGTGAACATGAAGGACTGCATAGACCAAGTGTCCTGAGGGACTCAAGGACTGAGGTATGGGCCTTCCAAGGAACCATTCCAAGGCCAAAGAAGAGGTAAAATGTGATTGAAGTAGAGTTACACATGAGTAGTGAGGCCCTGGAGTGGTATAGGTTACTCTTGAGGATGTTTTCTTTGAAGGGTTTGGAAAAATATTGAAGTGAATTACGTGGAAGGTGGACATAAGGCAGAAAGTTTTGAAATGGAAAAGATTTCACTTTGTTCCAAATTGGATATAGTCCCAGGGATTTGAGC
>PVIR01017062.1:0-35614 GCA_004026965.1 Petromus typicus
CCGGAACCACTGAGCTAACTCCCCGGCCCTTCCCCCAGTTTTTTGAGACAGGGTCTGACTTTGTAGTTCAGGCTGGTCCTGAACTCAGCCTTGAACTCATCAATCCTCCTGCCTCTGCCTCCCAAGTTCTGGGATTACAGACATGAGCCATGAGGCCTGACCTTGTGGTATGTGGTTAAGGGGGATTGAATCCAGGCCCTTGAATTTGCAAGATAGGTCCCAGAACCACCACGCTAAATCCCTGGCCCAAGACAGGCTATTTTTAATGGACTTTCACCTCCAAAAGATGCCTTAATTCACCAAGCACAGAGTTGCCACACAGCCTGGCAGAAATTCAGCACAACCTCTGAAATATCAGCTTGCTCAGGGCTGACTGACTTGAGATGCCTTTCTTCTGGCTCTTAACTGAGCAATAAAAATGCAACTAAAAGGTGTTTATATCTTCCATTCTCGCTATCCTACTGGACACTGGCTGTTTGAGACCTGCCAGAGAGAGGAGAATGCGTGAGAACAGGCTGCGTTCTCAGTAACAAGGCAGTTGCTGTAGGTCCACTGGTCAGAGCTGAGTCCTCCTCACATATCCAAATACAAGAAATGAAAGAAAGCCTTAGCGCTGTCATCAGGCTCCCTGTCAGGAGCTCCAGACCTGATCTTATCAGGTGGGTTCCTATAAGGAGACAATGGCCACACCAGTTTTTGGAACAGGAAGAATTCACTGTGAACAACGATTAACTAGGCAGAAAGTTGTTAACTAAGTAAGTGAAAGGATAAAAAGAAAACACGTATCACAGAGCCAGCAGGAGCATCTACCATAGCTAGGCCTGAGAGAACAAAGGGAGGAGGTCAAAGATTATAGAAACTGAGGAAGTTAGTGAAGGAGCCCAAAAGTCAGAGCTCTGGAAAGAAGGCTGCTCAGCCCAGCTGGTAAGTTGCAGGCAAGGCAAAGGCAATTAGGCTGATTCAGATGGTGGAGAACACCCAGCAGGATGCCAGGGGAAACACTGTTGGACCAAAGAGCAGCAGCTGACCAGCAGCCGGAAGAAACCACCAGCCTCACAGGCTCCCTCTAGCGCCCTCTTTCTGCAGGTCTTAGTGATGGCCAAATCCCGACTTCAGCACCTAACCATACTTTGAGAGTGTGGGTCGGAGATAAGAGAGCGGCTTAGCATTCGCCCAATTCATCACCTGCAGTCCCATCTGCTCCTGTCACCCTTCCCCTGAGCCGACTACAGGACACTGTTCCCTGAGCCTGGCCTTTGGGTAAACCCTCAGGCTTCTGCTGGGGGCTTCAGCACAACCTCTGAAATAGCTTGCTCAGGGCTGACTGAACTGAGATGCCTTTCTTCTGGCTCTTAACTGAGCAATAAAAATGCAATTAAAAGGTGTTAATATCTTCCATTCCTGCTATCATTCCTGGTAGCCTATACATTTGTTGAAATCAACTAAACTTCTATCCATATACATGTGAACTTTCCCTGCCTAAAAAAGTGTCACCTATTTTTAAAAACAATAATATGCCATTGTCATTTGAGTTTGACATTCAAATTAAGGCAACCCATAAGCAAAACAGTTTGATCCAGGTGTGGTGGCATGTCTATAATGCCAGCACTGGGGAGGCTGAGGCTGAGAGAGGAAGAGCACCATGACTTCAGCCTGGGCTCCATAATGAGTTCTGAGCCAGCCCAAACCACAGAGAAAAATCTCTGTCTGAAAAAAAAAAGAAACTTGTTTTGGAAAATTCATTTAGATGTTTATCATGGTATTGTATATCTATTGAGAGAGAGAAAGAGAAAGCAGCCACACATTATTCATTGAACAAGTTATGAGACAATTTCTGCCTGAAATACTATGTCTACATTTAGAACCACAGTGATGAGGACAAGGTCCTACTATTAAAATCAATATATTTATTCTTTGGAGAGACTAGCCAAAAAAATGGGTAGAAAACAGAGTTAAAGACATTTGAGTCCCAATCGTAGCTGTCCCATTTACTGCAAGAGCAGTGGGAGTCTGCCTCTCTTTATCTCTAATATCAAAAAATGTCTACTTGGCAAGATTATGTCTAGGACTGAATGAGAAAAAGGAAACAGTTTTACAGAGCTTGACACACCTTGCACCAGGCATCCCATAAGTAGCAGGTACTTTACTGTCCTGAGTAAACATGAAGAATGGAAATATGTAGCAGTTTTGTACTTGTAATTGTACTTAACAGAAAAACAAATACACTGGAGAACAAACTGAAAGGAAACACAGGTAAATATTAAACAATTGTTGTATTCAGAGGTTATGGAAGGCTTTCCCCTTCTCTGCTGTGAGAAATTGTGGCATAATACAGCACACAGTATATATTCACCCCCTCTCCCCCAAGGCCTGCCAAAGTTCCTAAAGCCTCCTGATTGCCTGACAGACAAGATGAGAAGAGTATCTTTAGTTCTAATACTTTGTCTTAACTGTCCAAAAATAGTGACCCAAAATCTCTGGGATTTCCCAGGTGACAGGCTCATCTTCTGATCTGTTAGGTCACTCTTTCAGCTGTCTGGATGGGGGTGGTCACAGGAAAGGCCATTCCACCATCAAGCTTAGATCTTGCAGCCCCATGCCCTGAGCTCTGGGAAGAGGAGAGGGATTCGAGACTGAGTGAATAATTGATTGTGCCTGCTTAATGAAGCCTCTGTAAAAGTCCCCAAATTACAGGGCTAGACTTCAGGTTAGCGACTATATCCACTGCTGGGAAAATGTGCAAGACCCCTCTGGACACTCCCTGTGACCTTCTTTACCTGATTATCTGTATCTTCCTTTATTGTTGTTTTGTTATTGTTTTGCGGTGCCAGAAATTGAACCGGGCATCTCACACATTTTCAATAGACACTCTACCACTGAGCCACTTCCCCAGCCTATCTATAAGCCTACATAAAAACTATCATAGAGTTTATAGTAAACAAAAAAACAGCCGGACATGGTGGTTCACGCCTGTAATCTCAGCACTCAGGAGGCAGAGGCAGGAGGATTGCTGTGAATTTGAGGCTAACATGGGCTACGTAGTGAGTGCAGGGTCAGTCTGAACTACAAAGCGAGACTCTGTCTCAAAAAACAAGACAAAAATAAATAACATATGTTGGGTCTTGTTCCCGAGGGCTACTCATCTGGCAGTGAACCACGGGTGGGAGTCATCACATGGAGACAAAATGGTGGAGAAGCCTTTATTGCCAGCACTCTCAGCATTTATATACAGCCCCACTTCCTTGTTCTCAACCGCCCCAAACCAGCCTTACGGGGGCAGTCCTTGTCTCTCTATTTTCCCTTAATCACTGTGGCCTGGAGGGGCCCACTGTGTATGTGTGGCCTTGCACTTCCTTTATGGAGTCGGCGTTGTTTAGCCCCAGGGGACCCCACATCTGCCCCCTTCTTCTTTAGACGTCAAAAGCCTGGACCCCAGTGCCTGTCTTAGGTTGAGGATGATGCACTTCACTGCTTACCCATCATCAGGTGTACCAGCGGTCCGGTGGATACCCCTGTCTTAGGTCGCTAGTGCTGCATCTCCTTCTTACCCGTCTTTGACTACCTGGCCATCATACTGAGCCAAATGTGGGAGGACGGGTCTCCAGCTTCCAATCGCCACAAGGGCCTGACCTACAACATGTAGCTGTTGGTCGTTACGTTTTTTCCAGACACACAGAGCAAATATCACAACTCCAAACCCCAATAACAACAATATCCCCAGGGATCAAACCATCAATGGAGGAATCTCTTGAATAGCAGATCGCTCGGCGTCCTCCTGAGCCTTCGTTACCCTCAGTGCCACCCTCAGTGGGTGGCGCAGGAGCGCCAGCAGGACAACCAGCACCAACCTTCTTGAAGGGAATTATAAAGACTAGGGTGTGAGCGGAATGCAGGGGTTATTTGCTGAAAAATTAAGGATTAGGCATTTCAGTGACAGGGAACGCCTGAAATTGGACACCCGTGACACCTTCTTGTACACAGGAAGCCGCTCAGGGAGGGGCAGTAGGCTCTGGGTGCCATCTTAGGGGTGCCATTTTAAGCGCGCCTTTCAAAAATGCTGATCGCACATCTTGTCTAGCCACCTCTGTTTAAGATCTTTCAGCTTATTTCTGGTCTCTATAGCAGCCTCTTCTAAACGCGCGACCTGTAGCTGCTCCTCTAGTTTCTCTATCTCTTGCTGTAGCCTATTTTCCTCTGCTTCACTGTCTAAGTCTTCATCGTCAGTGTGAGTCTGTAAATCACTCTTCCCCTCTTGTACTGCTGTCCGGGTCCAGACCGCGAACTTCACGAAGGAGACCTCTGCAGCGCCTTCGCGATCTTTCCCGGAACGAATGTCTCCTTCATTCTTTCCCATTTGTACTTCCAGTTTTTCCCCCTGCCGTAAATCTAAACCCTGAAGTGACTGTTGGGAGACCTCCTCTTGGACATCTTGGAGGGTCCTCTCACTATCCTCCAGGGCCTCTTTCACTTTTGCCTGGTTAGTGAAAAGCACATCGCGCACCAGCCTCCAGAGGGAGAAGGCAGCCATGGGGAAAGAATCTGGGTCATCTCTAAGAGCCTTTTGGAGATCATTTTTGACATGGTCCCAGTCAGACAACATAAGGCTTCCGCCATGCCAAAACCAAGGACTGAAAGGATCAACAGTCTCTACCAGTAGCAAGGCACTGTCTGCCTTAATAGGAGTGCCATTTTGTTGTAGGAGGAGGCGGACCTGCCGCTCCATAACCTGTCTAGAGTGGGAGGACCCCATAGCAAGACAGTCCTGAAATCAGTACACCCCAACTTACTGTGCCGGCCTGGGGTGGCCCAGTGGCAAGTCCTCACGATGCTAATCTTGGTTGGGACCTCCAGTTGTCAGGTCCTGTTGCTGAAGGATTCTCATCTGGCATCAAACCACGGGTGGGGGTCACCACGTGGAGACAAAATGGTGGAGAAGCCTTTATTGCCAGCACTCTCAGCACTTATATACAGCCCCACTTCCTTGTTCTCAACCGCCCCAAACCAGCCTTATACAGGGCCGTCCTTGTCTCTCTATTTTCCCTTAATCACTGTGGCCTGGAGGGGCCCACTGTGTATGTGCGGCCTTGCACTTCCTTTATGGAGCCGGTGTTGTTTAGCCCAAGGAACCCCACAAACATACAAGAAAGAAGTGTTTCTCTGAGTTCTGAAGGCCATTGAAACAATCACCGTAAGTGAAGAGGGAGCAGTGGGAAGTAATGATGACAGACAGTGGCCATCCTGCGCTCAAGACCTGGGGTAGGCGACCGAGGCGGGCGGTCTGTGGAACTGAGGCTGTACCTGCAGGGCCTCCATCCACTCCAAGTAGTTACTAGAGGGCACTCAGTGGTGTCTCCAGAGAACTGGAGAATTTCTTGGTGTAGAAACCCACACAATTGATATCAAAAGGTTGTGAATGAAGAAATCGTTTTTACAAATACTAATTATACAGTTTGATATTTTAATATTGGCAAAATAGATCATGAGGGCAACTTCTGAGCAAAAATTTTTGTTGAAGTAAAATACTCTTTAAATAGTCGGACCTAAAGGTCCACAGCTGTTATCCCTACTACTTAAGAGGATGAGACAAGAGGACCATAAACTTGAAGTCAGCCTGAGAAACTGAGCAAGAACTTGTCTCAAAATAAAATAATGAAAAGATGGGCTAGTAATGTAGCTTGCTGGTTGAGTGACTGAACCCTTGGTTCAATCCCCAGAATTGAAAAAAAAAAAAAACCAAAAAAAACTCCTCATGTAAAATTTGTTATTTTAGAGCCAAGATATAGTTCAGTGATACATACCTGTCTCAAAGTACAAGGTCCTGAGTTTGATTCCTGATAGTGGGGGAAAAAATTATCATTTTAACCAGTTTGATGTACAGTTCAGTACAGAGTGTACTCAAACTTTTGGACAACCGCCCATCTTCTGTACAACATCATCCATCTTCATAACTCTCATCTCTGCACACTGAAACTCTGCCTACTAAACAAGAGCTCCTAGTCATTCCCTGGCAGCCATTTTTCTATTCCTAGACTGTTTCTCTCAAACAGCCCTTTGCCAACCAATCTGATTGCCTCCATGTACAAAAGCCTTCCAGCAATTATATGATTCAATCTGTTGCAAACAACGCCTCCTATCCGCAGTCCCAGTGGGCTCCCCTCAGATGTGCTTGATTCTTCTGCATCAAGAAGTCGAGCACCGCAACAGTTTTCACTTTGTGTTTCAGTGGCCGTTCTCATGTACTAGCCCCCCAGATACATCACTGCTACTCGGTGTCCCCAGCAAGTCCGTCCACGGTGAGGTTTCTACTTAGAATCTCCATCCCCTCCCTTTACCTGCAGACGACCACAGTGATCTCATATTTGGCCTTTACTTTGGATTTTCAAGTCTTTATTCTCAAGACCTCTTTGCCCTCAAGTCCCACCCTCCTGGAAGCCATCTCTCTGAGTAAAATGTATCAAACGTTAGGAAAAGTAATGATTCATAAGTCAGAAAACATCCAAAATGTTGCCTGCATGCCTTTCTGCTTGCTGGCCTGAACAATGCAGTCTCAAAGCTATTAGGTGGGGCCAAGCAAGGCAGGCATCCTTGCCAGGGCAAAAACAGGTGAGGTTGTTTGCCACAGCACAGAGTGGGGCATGTAGACCAGTGGCGGCGTGGTAAGGTGAGATGGGTTACACAGAGGTACGATGAAAGACGGGCTTCTCACACAGGAAGGGCTCTCCAAGTAGAGAAGGAAAACTGAATTAATAGAGTGACGTTGTATCATTCCATTTTGTACCATTCTATTAGAGCTTGGAAGTATCAGTGTGAATTCATGGGCCCCCAACTCAGGTATATAAACAGATTAAAAATATATACATTTATAGACCTATACATATACTGTATTCTCTCTTTCCATTAATAATTTTATTTCCCATGACATTTTTGTTCCATCAATGCACTTGGCCTTCTAGATAGATAAGTTCTGCACCTACAGATCCACTCAGCTGTGAATTCAAAATACAGTAGTACTGGGCTGGGGATTTGGCTCAGTGTTTCTGGCACCTATCTTGTAAGTGCAAGGGCGCAGGTTCGATCCCCAGTAACCATATATAATACTGGGTGTGGTGACTCACACCCAGCAGCAATCAGTACCATATACCAAGCAGTGCCGGGCGTGGTGGCTCACGCCTGTAATCCCAGCACTCAGGAGGCAAAGGCAGGAGGATTGCTGTGATTTGAGTTAGAGGCTGAGCTCAGGGCCAGCCTGAACTACAAAGCGAGACCCTGTCTCAAAAAAAATACAGTAGTACCTCAGCTCACAAACAATTTGGCTCACAAACAAATGCATTTGACAAAATTTTGTTTTTGTTTGCAAATTCTACTTTGAGTAACAGACATAACTGCAGCCATCTTTCCTGTACAAACACAAATGTGGTCATCTTCTCCAAAACTATAGAACAAACCTAAGTTCCTGAGCTGAGGAAACACTGTATTTGAAAAAGTTTGTATTGTGCTGAAATGTACAGGTTTTTCCTGCAGTGTTTTCCTGAATAGCACAGTATAACAACTATTCACATAATTTATAGACTTCATCAGGTGGAAAGTAATCTGGAGATGATTTAAAGTATACAGAAAGATACACACAGGTCACACAAAAATACTATGATATTTTACATAAAGGCCTTGAGTGCCCTTGGATTTGCTATCGCCAAAGATTCTCAGAATCAAATATTCCCCGGAGGCTATTGAGGGACAACCGTGTATCTATTTTTCCATTAAAGATTCATCTTTTCCATATTGCAAACCACCTAAATGAGTTTTAGAATCACTAGTTTCATATGTTAAAACTCAAAGGTGACATCATTTTTCCTGTCTGAGAATCCAACAGCCACTGACAAAAATCTCAAAGGAATGAGCTCAGAGGGCTATCCAGATCCCGGCATCACAGTACCGTTCCCCACTGGAATAGACAAGGTCCTGCAGAGAAATGGCTAATTCCAAGGCTGGGACAGGAGCTCACAGGATGAGCCATAACACCTCACTCTACAGAGTTAGAAAGTACATAAGAAAATGAAAGAAATACACCAAAAGAACACATCGGCCAGCTTGAAAATGTCCCCTTTGCCCAGAACGAGGAGAATGTGAGCATGGAAATAAATGATGAGCCAGGGCCAAATGTCCTGAGCCCGGAAACTCAGCACTCTGGGAGATTGAGGGCGGAGGGTCCCACATTCAAACCTGGGCATCTCATCAGTCTAATGAGACTCTGTTCAAAATAAATAAGTAAAGAGTTGGGGATATGGGGATATAATTCAGGGTGATAATCTTCAGTTCGACCCCCATAGCAGCCCAAAAATAAAGTGAGATAAAGACAAATTATGAGTAAAGTAGGGATACTTATTGCTACTCTAATCTGTAATTAGATTAATCAAGAAGAGAAACTTTTTTCCATACAAGATGCCAACGAATAAATGTAGTGGTAATGATGGACTTGGCAACTACCATAGTAACAGTTAATCCGAGAAACATCCGTGATACCAAAACCAGTGGGAGTAAGTTCGATGAGGATCAGAATATTTTCATATTTACATTTCTCCACAAAGCGCTTTGTAACTACAAGAGAAAATAAAGTGATTTACTAGAGAAAAACACCCATGAGGATCCATTTGAATTGAGTGACGCCAAGCTCACACTGTGGTGACTGACACCAGGGTGCTGCCATCAGACACCACCCACCAGGCCGGGATTCTCTATCCAAAATGCAGAACTCGGACCCAGTATGAGCAGACATCAGGAGAGCTCAAAGTGAGAGAGAGTCTAGAAATGACCAATTTATCATCCCCACATGTCAAGGTCATAAAAATCAGACTAAAGAACTGTCCCAGGTTTGAAGAAAAAAATAAAAAAAAAAAAGACCAATGAGACATAGTGCAATGGGCTCAATGGTAGCTCAGTGGCAGAGGCTCACCAGGGTGTGCAAGGCTCTGGGTTTGATTCCTACCATACAAAAATACATCAAAACAAAAAATGATCACCAAAAGCAACAACATACGATTCTGGGCTAAATCCTTTTACTACAAAGGGCATTGCTGAGACAACTAATTAAAGTCAAATGAAGTCAAAATATTAGATGGCAGGAACACACTGATCTTGAATTTCTGATTTTAATGGGTGTATGGAATTAAGTAAGAGGAATTAAGTTTGTAGGAAGCCCACATTAAAGTATTTGTGGGCTAAGAGCTGTTAGGTCAGTAACCCACTTATAAATAGTTCAGAGGAAAAAATATTTCCTCTATGATTCCTGCAGTTTTTCCACAAGTCAGAAATGATTCAGAACAAAAATGTCCCAAAAATGTATGTCAGCTATAACCAAAAGCTCTGACTCCTCATTCATCTCACTAAAAACAAAGGCCACAGCCTGCTCAGGCAGCCAAACCTGCTCATCCCGATTCTCAGGGACAGAGTGCCAGGCGTAGGCACTCTATCCAAACGGCAAACCCCTCTCTCTCCAGGCTTCAGGCCCAAGGCTGGGCCGAGGAGGGCTGGACCAAGGCTGCGGGCCACAGCTTCAGCGACAAAGCTCCAACCAGGGGCAGTGGACACTTCAGTTCAACCCCCACAGCACCCCAAAAATCAAGTGAGATAAAGACAAGGGAGTGGGGCGGAAGCCCATGGCCTCTGGGGCCTGGGGCAGCGGGAGAACAAATCAGGATCCTTTCCGCACCCAGCTGGGATCAAGGCTGCCCCGGAGGCCTGCACTCTTAGAAAAGGTTGGCCTTGGGAAGGGAAGGGGAGAGAGGAAGTGGAGATCCCAGGGCCTTCACATCACATCTCTATTTACTGATCTTTCTGAAGTCAGCAAGCCCTGTTATCCTTGGACATGTCCCCAGTGTGGCTGCCCTAGTGAGGATGGGCAAAGACCAGCCAACTGGCATGTGGCCCTGGAACCAAATGGGGCTGCCTTGGGAACCCATGCTGCAGCGGTTGGACATAAAGCTTGTAAGGTTTGATATTTATTTTTCCCCCCAGAAAACCTGCTGCTTTACTTTTTCATCCCTAAATAGGTTTGACTTCCCCCCTTCCCCCCTGGGATAGTTCTGCACAAGTCAAGAGTGTGAAAAGATTTATCTTTTGGTCTACATCTCATCTATGTGACTGTGAAGCACTGTCTTTCGAGGACTGTCGAAATTCACCCTCGTGCCACCCTTTCTATCCAGGGCCTAACACGCGCTGGACCAGAGCAGGCGCTCCGGGAGAGGTGTGCTTCTCCGCACTCACACTGCCTTTGTCCGCATCACCAGAAGGCAGAGAGACATCCCACCGCCACACCGCTTCCACTCACTTTCAGCCCCCAAAGGCTCCCGCGAGGTAACTAAATTTACCTACACCGCGGCGCTCCTGTGGGTGGATGTCTAAAGCGACTTGTCCCGTTACTGCAAGATGGACAAACCATCGTTTTCTGTTACAAGAAATTGACAAGTTCTTGGCCTCAGAGCAAAAATGGCCTGTAGAGCTAAGAAGCCAAAAACAGGGAATTGTGAGGGGAGACACCTCCCAGCCCGCCCCTCAGCCCCACACTCTTCCGCCTATCCGGGGCACTGTCCATTGTACTGAAGGGGTGAACTGTATAGCGACAGGGAACAGAACTCAGGCAGGGGGTGGGCAGAGAAGATTAATAGGAGGAGTTTCCACTCTTCAGACATTCAGCAAATCCTGGGAAATGTATATCTTCATCCTGACCAGAGATCGCTGGGTCTAGATAAGGACAATTTGTGGGGAATCAGAGGTCCTGGGGCTGCAAGCTGGATTCCAGCGCTTTGGTGCCAGTGAAGGAATCCCCAGGTCTGGAGCTCCTGCCCCTGGGAGCCGGCAGCAGCTAGAAAAGAATGCCTCCCGGGCCTTTTCCAGTTGTTCCATCTGCCCCGATGGAGCTCACAGCAACACCACCGTCAGCCCACAGAGCCGGGATGCTCAGGGCAGCCAGCCCTGCCTTGCAGCTCCTGAGACCCAGGTCCTGGCAATGGGCTCGCGATAAGGAGGCAGCCAGGCACGTGTCTGCTCCTGCCTGGGTCTGGCATCTGACCCCACCGTGACCTCTCCATTCTCCAATTTACACCTGACTCATGTTTCCAAAAGGGACCCAAAGAGTCCTGCTGCCCAGTCAGCTGGTGCTGACTCATGGCTGGTTCAGGTCTGCCATGGAAGGGGCTCAAGGCAGCTGTCAAGTCACAGAGAGGAGAAATGCACCTGCGCTTGCCGAGCACCTGCCTACATGTGTGGCACCAGGTACCCCACCATATCTCCTTGGGATAATGACCCCGTGGGGAGTTCGGCCTTTTCCTAGAAAGGAGAAAAGAGCCCACTGAGGTTCAGAGAGAACCAGGCAGAAGAGAACTCAGAGCCCAATCTCACAGCTCTGAGCTACTCACTTACCCTCACTGCACACCTTGGGGCCACCCAGCACCCCCCCTGGGAATCGCCATTCCTCCAGCTTGCATTTATGGAGGGCCTCCTCCCTTCTGCTTCATGGCCCCTCAGACCTACGAAGCTCTCCTGAGGGAGCGGAACTGACTGGAAGGGTCACCAGGGCCCCTGGTCCACCAAGTTCCCTACAGCCCCAGCTCAGCCTAGAGCAGGACTAGCAGGCCTCAGAGGCTAGGGGGCAGGTGTCGGTCTGGACAGGGGCATCAGCTCAGCAGCTTAGGCCTGGGCCCAGTGGACACTTCAGGGAAGGTGTCAGCCCTGCCACAGTGGGTGGGTAAGATGCCAGGGGAATGCAGCCTCCTCTCATTCCTGCGGCTTCAGGTGCTGTGAGTCAGCCTCAGGCAACTCAAGGAACTATGGGGTTGGGGCCTCGTGGGGCTACGTCTGTAGAAGCTGCGAGTCACTAAGTACTTCTCCTCTCATCCCAGCCAGGAGGACACTCTCCACAGGTGCACACTGACAGCCTCCCTCGCTCTCATCTGTGGTACAGAAACCTGCCTGGCATCCCTCCCTCACACACGGGCTCTGAGCACCTCCATGCCCTCAGACCCTGACTGCCTCAGATGCCAGTGTGTCTTCACACTGCCCCTTCTCTGCAAGCCCCAGGCGCAGGTGAGATCACATTGGCCAGGGCCTCCTCCCAGAGCCCACAGTTAACATTCACAGGTGTGCAAAATCCACAAGGCCCGCATGCTATCCACATGCATATGTGCTTGTGTGCACTCAGTGCTCACACAAGCACACACACCCTGCTGCACATACTCAGGGAGATCACACAGTCAAGTCAGAAACACACGTGCATGCCCAGTGTCCGCGCACATTCCACTATCACCCCACATCAGCAAGGGAAGCTAGAGCTGCTGGGAAGCTGCAATCTCTCTCCTCACCTCTGGGAGGAGCTGTGAGGTCCCCAGCTCCAGCCCTGATCTCCACAGGACAGGCTTCGGCCTGAGGCACAGTCTTCCTCCCAGCTACACCTGCTGCCCGGGTGGGCAGCGGGCAGCATCACTGGGCTGAGTACTGGGACCCAGCATCGACAAGGGATGGGAGGGACATCACTGACCCTGGACTCCTGGAGGTGTGGGATGGCCTGCTTGGAAGGGCAGGGGCTCCAGGAAGAGAAAAGGGGCAGCTTGGACCAAAAGGGGACAATAAATGAAAGAGTATGAGAGGGAGCCAGGAGGAGATGGAGGAGGGAAGAAAGTACCACTCTCCCACCTCTGACCTGGGAACACTGAGGTTCAGAGAGGCGGCAAATCTAATCTGACATCCTGCTGGAGCAGACCAGCCTCTGAGGCCCAAAGGGAGGAGCTGGGGAGCCACTCTCATGTCCTGCTCCTTCTCCCCATGCAGCCCTCTCCCTCGGTCTCCACTCTCCATCAGAGCCTGATTTGGTCCATTCTTCTATTCCCCTCCCACTGGAGCAAGCCAGCCTGGGACTCCTCAGCTCCCAACTCCCCACACCCGACTCCACCAGCACCCCTCCCCTACCCCTCCTCACTCCCTTCATGACACCGCAGCACCTGCCTCGCCACTTACAGCCCAGCTGCCCGTGAGGTAGAAACACGCTCAGTGGCATTCAAGATCCCTGCCAACTTTCCTGACTTCACCCTCAGCCCTTGACCTCCTCTACCCGCTGTACTTTCAAATCACAAAGCCACTTCCAGGTCCTCAGCTCAGCCTGCATCTGCACCCGAGTTCTGTGTGGGCCAAGAGCAGCCCTGGTCCTGCAGCCCCTGCGCCAGCCCTTCCTGGGCACATTCACCACTGCACGTGTGTCTGGCTCCCCTCTGGTCTGTGACCCCTTTGCAGGAAGGGACATGGTCATCTTGATGGATGATCCCCAGCACCTCACACATCCCTCAACGCCAAGGACCTAAAACATGGTTGGGGTGATTATTAGATTCTGATATTCTTTGGTGCAGTGCCTGGCTCTCCCACCATCTGCGTGCACCAGCTGAAGCTCACCAAGGGGGAGGGGCTGACTCCTAGTTTCCTCTGAGCCCCACGCAGAGTTCCCTCTCAGAGCCAGGTCTGGCCCACTGTGGGGTTATGGGGAGCAGCAGGCTCACTGCAGAGCCAGAGGGCCCAAGCATGGCTGATTTGGGGAAGAACTGCCTTGTACCCAAGGGAGAACTGGGTGTTGTATCCAAACCAGGAGCCCCTAGATCCCAGGTCCCCTCCAACCCCACAAGGCAATGGCCAGCCTGAGAGGGCCCTGCCCTCCCCAGCCTGCCTGCCAGTTCCTACCCTGCAGAGCTGCTCAGAGGCCCCACGGCTGACATCACATCTTCTCTATAGAAGAGTGAGAAGATGATGCATGTGGGCCCTGCCCTTGGGAAGCTCCCAGGTTGAGAAATAAGGATTCAGCCTGACATGGGGCCCAGGAAGACGCAGGCAGGCAGCCAGGCCGGACCCGGGCAGACACACACACGGGTGGGGACCACAGCTGCGACCATGGCTGTTTTCCCTTATGTGCTGCTAAAGACAAGACTCCAGACAGAGCAGTGCGTAGAGGTTTTCTCATTTTGTCCTCACCTCCGATGGTAAAGTCAGGTAGCGTACTTGCTTTACACACTAGAAGTGCAGACTTGGGAGGTCTCACACTTTGGGCCTCGTCCCACAGTTCACCAGCAGTACAGCCGGAATTCAAGTCCTAATCCAAGCATGTATACTCACTTCCTTGAGGCCTCAAACTTGGGGGGGGTCCCCAAAAGTCTCAAGGCTCCCCACTGCCAAGCCCCAGCCCGGCCCCACTGAGGCCCCCATGATCCAGCTCCTCCTGCCTGCCTTTTCTCCATCTTCCACTCGCACTGGCCACACCCTCCAGTTCAGTGTTGCCCTTTCCTCGGTTGTCCTCTTGGAGTCTTCCCTTCTACCACTCTCCCAGACCCAGCCACCTGCCCCATTCTACAGATAAGCAAACAGAGGACTCAGTAGGTTAACTAGCCCAAGGTCATGCAGCTGGGAAGCAATTGAGCCTGGTTAGCGCCTAGGTCATTAGAACATCAAGTAATAAAGCTTTAATTTGTGTTCCAGACAATTAAGGAATGTAAATTAGCAGGACATGCTGCTAATGGTTCTGGGGAAAGAAATCCAGCAGGCTTCAGAGTAGACAAGGGCCAGCCAGGCCTCGAGAGAAGGCAAGCTCCAGATAGTGAAACTGACACGGGCGAGCATAACAGTCCAGAGCAGAGCAAGGACAGGCAGAAGAGGGAGGCTTTCAAAACTGGGGAGACAATACCACATGGTGGGAAGAGTTGGCATGGTGGCATAGGGTACTGGCTGAGTCTTCTCAATTTGCTATGTGACCTTGGGCAATCTCTTTCTCTCTGTTTCTCTGTCTCACCGTCTGTCTGTCTATCTGTCTGTCTGTCTGTTTCTCTTTCTTGTCCCCTCCCTCCCCCCTACAGTATGGGTATGGAATCACAGCGGTATTCTACAGTTACACTCACAGTTCTTTTTATTTTGAGACAACATCTGACTAAGTTGCCCAGGCCAATTGCACACATGCAGTTCTCCTGCCTCAGCCTCCCAGAGTGTGGGCCACCACACCCAGCCAGCCCTTCCCTCTCCTGATGCCTTGTCTGAGAATGAGGAAGAGATGAGTCTGGATGGTCTCTGGGGTCCCACCTCCCTGACAAGATTATAATTGTTTGTCAGTTGTTTCTGCACCTTGAAAACCACAGGATCTGTTGCCAGTCCACTGCCGTGTGACAAAGGTTTGAACATTCACACTCATGGGTCAGAAGCCAACATGGCACCTGACAAGGGTACCTGGGTGCCATGCACCCCTTCTCTCCATTAATCCATCTGTAAGCACGTGTCCACTCACTACAGGACCCACAGTGGGCCCAGTCCTGCCACGCTGGCACCCAGGGCCAAGGGACCAAGATGGGAATGTAAGCTCACATGGAAGGACTAGAAGAGGACCACTGCCAGCTAAAGGAGAAAGGAATGGGGTCCTTGGAAGGGAGGAGAGAAGCGTCTAGAAGTAAGGGGAGGGTTTCAGAATTGGAGTAAGTATCCTGCCGAATGGAAGAACACTCAAGGAACAAGAGAGGCACCCAGTTAGGCCAGCACTGCACCAAACAGAAAGTACATTCCGGGCATCAGCAAAGGAGCAGTCCTCTCCCGAAGCCTGTGGCACAGGACAGGTGCTGTGGAGAGCTCAGAACCCACGAGCCCAGAAAATGCACTACTAGAGTGTACTCATGTGCACACGTATACACACACACGCTCACAGACACACACAGGCCTGCACAGACCCCAGCTTGGCTGGCCACGGCCCCTCTCCTACACACATCCCTTTGAGCTGCCGTCCCTCCAGGGAACACACCTGCAATGACACACAGCCTGGGAAGTCACATCTTGCCGTCTCTCCCTGGCCCTCTCATTGCAGTTCCGATGGGCTGCTTCCTTCTGACTCAAGACGTGCCCCTCGGCTCCTCAAGGCTGACTTCCACCTCAGGAAGAAGGCTGCTTCCAGACCTCCCAGCCTCTGACCTCCATCCCTGCCCCCAGAACCCTGTCTCATTAGCCTCCAAGAGCATCTGAAGACAGAAGAGAGCACGCAGGAGCCCCTGGTCCTCCAGCCTCCACAGGCCTCTAACTGGACCCCAGCACCAGGAGCTCGGATGGCTCAGCCGCCCTCCGCTCCCTGGCTGTGGGAGCTCCAACTGTCTGCACTCTACAAGGCGACAGCTGAGATTCTGTGAGAAATGCCTGCGAAGCCCCCAGAGACAAGCCTGGTGCTTTTATTCTTCTCTGTCCTTGATGTTACCTCCCTTCACCTTCCTCCCACCACCATCGCCTCTTCTAAGTAAAAGGTTGAAGTTCAATCTCAAGGCTTCACGCCACTGCCTTGGGGTCTGGGGCCAAGGTGGATATAGGAGGCTTGAACTAGCTAGTTGGAAGAGCCACCTCCCTGCAAGAGGACAGGGCCAAGAGGGAGATTACAGAGGCGCCGGGCCCAGGGCTGTGACATACACCTGCCACAGCTCCCGGGAGATCGGGGACCTGCCAACTTACCCCACCCCATGAGCTCATGGTTGCTTCTGCCAGGCACTGGCTCCAAGAGCTAACAACACAGCCCGGGCACAGCGCCCAAGGACGGGAGGGCGGGGAGGCTGCTGAGAGCCAGCAGCGGAGCTGTCCCCACAGGGCTCACATACGGCATCCTGCTGGCCTCTGCAGAGGTGCTATGGCCACTCACCCTCCACCCTGCACCTCTCCAGCCCCCTGGCACTGCCCGTGGCCTCACTGCTCTACTTCTCCCTAAAGATGAAGGGTAAGGGCAAGACAACTCACTCTCCCCCGAGCAGCCCGGCTCCCTGTGTGCTGACACTGGACCGAATGCCCTCGTTTTAAGAGTTCACTGGGCAGGAGACAGACAACCAAAGGCTGTCATTCCTGAGGTTACATGGGAATGCACCTAACTGCCAGGTATAAAGTGACTACAAATCCCCAAACAGACGCCTCTGTCCTAGTTTCGGCACGTTCCTAGAGGTAGGACAAAGCAGGGATCAGCCCCCGCCTCAAACTTTCTTCTCCATCTTGACCTTCAGCCCCTGCCCCCAAGCCAGTTCCTAGATTCACCCTCCCAAGTAACCCCCAGTGGGGAGAGACCCTCACCACACCCCAGTTAGACCTACAGCTGCAGCTTCCTGACCCCAGCCAGGGACACCAGCTGGCAGCAGCAGGGCTGCATGTCAGGGGGGCCCAAAGGCCTCCGGTCAGCCTGGGGCTCTGCCTGTGATCCTCCTACTCCCCCTCAGGACAGCCTGGCACAGCGTTCTAGCACTCCAGCCCAGGGGTCCCTCTCTCCACTCACCTCCCCAGTCTAGTGCCAGGGCCACCTCTGCTCCCGCCTGGGACAACTATGAGATGTGTCCATCTCCCTGCTCACCAGAGAAGTTCTCAGAAATCAGCAGTGTCTCTTATTCACACGATGGCTCACCACACACAGACTATCACTATCCTCCCTCCCCACTCCTTGGTAAAGGAAGGAGCACGCTGAGGTCTCTTCCAGCTCAGCTTATCTGTCTATCTGTAGTTTCTTGCCACTGCCCAGGTCAGGCACCGGCCAGGAAGCAGTGGGCACAGACGCAGGCCACTGGGCCCAGCTCCTAGGGAGGGGGGTAGTGGCCATAGGAGCATCCTGCTGTCTTCTCACGATCTCCCTCCACCCATCCTCTGGGGAGCCAAGTTCTCCCTCCTCCCCCTCCCCTATACTTCACACTCCACAGAGAAGACAAAATCCCCGAAGAGGAGGACCTGGCTCAAGGCCACACCACACTTCCATGTCATTTTCAAGTGGCCCCAAATGGGCTAGGCAAGCATTTGGCTGGACAGTCCCCACCTGGGGAGCAGGTAAATTCCCAGAGTGTCAGGTCCTGAGCTGGGTCTTGGGTGTGGAACAATGACGCTATGATGCCAGCTGCCTGCTGCTACCCCCACCCCAAGAAAAGCCTTGTCCCTTCCCAGCCCATTCCACACTCCCTGATCTCAGAGGCTTTCCCTGGTCAACCCCACCCAGCACTAACCACTGGCTTGCTCCGAGTCCCCTCAGCACTTAGACCCAAAATTACCTTGTGCCCATTTGCCCTGGTTTATATGTTACTCTGCAGCAGTTCTCACAGAGCTATGCCTTCCACGATCACTACCCGTAGCTGTGAGAGTTCCCAGTGTTAATTAAGCCCATTTTGTCAGAGGATTAGTCCCGTCCCTACCCTTAAGGAGTGCCAGGGAAGACTCTGGAATCTAAGCCACATCTCTCTTGGTGCAATTTTTTTCCTCTTGATAATCAAGTAATCTCGCTCAATGCCTGATTAAACTTAATGAAACTCCCAACAATGAGCAGCTTCTCCTTACATTCAAGTTCTTGCTTTGATTGCTGGGGAAGCTCCAGGTGAGGAAATGGGGGTGGGAACATCTAGGGGGCCCCAGAAGAGATCAGTTTTTCCCGTAGGGACACGTACTTCAGAGTTCCGTAAACACTTCCCAGACCAGGTCACCAGCCACCCACCTGTAAGCCCAGCAGTCTCAGCGGTCGAGGCAGGAGTACCGGAAGCTGAAGCCCACTGTGCATAATCTACAAATTAGCAAGACCTAACCTCAAAACCTTTAAAAAATGAAAGGGCTGGGATGTAGCTCAATGCAGAATCCCTGGGTTTAATTCCTAATACCAAGAGGGTGGGAAAGCAGTGCATTCTTCTGGCCTCAGGAACTCAGCTGCCCACCAGTGCTTTCTCTCCACTAGAATTCCCAGGGCTCCCTCAGAGCCCAGCAGGCTGTGGAGAGACAGACCAGGTGGAATCTCAGCTCTAGCACCTGCTGGTTTCACTTCCTGAAAAATGGGCACAATGTCAGGAACACTGGGAGAGGCGGTGAAGGTTGGAGCTCACAGTGTCCGCCACCTCCGTGAGCAGGGCGCTATTTACCATCTTGATGTGGCGGCCTCCCCACCCTCAGCCCACCTGTGCCCTCAAAGAGGCCGGACTGATGGTAGGGCCACATGCTCATGAGGGGGAAAGATTACCCCTGGGGTTCAGGGCTGGGGTTTTCACCCCGCTTTCTGGTCTGCTTCTGAGGAAAGCCTTTTCTGATTCCCTCACCCCACTGATGGGTCTGGCTGGCTAAGAAGGCACTATCGCACTTCTCACCAGGCGCAGACCCACAGGAAGGGGACATGGACGGCCCTTCCACACCTGCTGTCCAGACCTGCCTCTGTGCTTCCTGCCGCTCCTGGATGCCAATTCGAACCTCGCGCAGGGAAATGTCAAAAGCAGGGACTCCTGGGGGTGGTCGGTGTAGCAAGGCATGGGGCTCCAGCTGGCCCAAGCCCTGCCACTTGGGCCCAGTCTCCCCACCCAGGACTTGTGGGCCTGTGGCACAGGCTGTGTGTAGATCAGAGCACAGGTTACAACCCGAGGTCCCAACTGTCCAGACCCTCTGGGAACAGTGGGGCGGGTGTCGCTAGTTTTTTAACCTCACCTACAGTAAGAAACATGTTACACGGAAGCCAGCACACATGTCCCCATAAACAGTACTTGGCAATCCGCGGCGAGAGTGCCCGTCCTCAGACCCTATGAAGCCCTTGCTTTTATTTGGTTTGGTTTCCTTTTTGAGTGAAGAGGAATTATCTTGAGCCACATATAAAATATGTATTTCAGGTAATGCATGTAAGTAACAAAACTTCCATATCTATACAGCATTATTATTACAGCATTTTTTTAAAAGAGGGCAAAAAGGGGGGGAAAATGTTAGTGTACATCTGTAATCCCAACACTCAGGAAGCAGAAGCAGGAGGATCACAAATCCAACTCTAGCCAGGAAAATTTAGTAACTTAGCAAAACTCTGTCTCAAAACAAAAAATTTTAAAAGGGATGGGGATGCAACTCAGTGTAAAGGCCCTGTGTTCATTTCGCAGTACTGCATAAAAAAAAAAAAAAATAGAATGCGTGATGGCTGGGTGCCCAGCCACAGCTCAAGTGCTTTCCACCCACAGCCTAGTCAGTGCCCCAAAACAGCCCAACTGGCAGGTTCTATTGCCCCTACTCTGCATGGGGCCATGTAGCCAGCCCCTGGCCCATTCCAGCATGCATCCTGAATGCAGACACCTTTATGAGTCCCAGCGAAGCACCTCACCTGGCCAGGTAAACCTTAAGATCTGTAAGTGAAGCCCAGGGCAGGGCAGGTAGGTCCAGGCTGTAGGGTAGGCCAGCATTTTGTGGAAAGGGGACTGTGAGCCTGCCTCAGCTTCAGGATCAGAAAGCCATCTTCACTCAATTTCAGTATAACAGGGAGACTTGCTGGTAATAGTGAGGCTTCCTCAGTGGCCGAAGCACAGGGCAGCCTCCTCTGGGCCTCATGAAGGAAGTGACTAGAGGACTCAGCCTCTCCTCGGCTCCCTGTGGCCAGGTCCAGTGCAGCCCGTGGGGAGGGGCAGACAACAGTCATCCAGCTCTACCGAGACAGAGGGCAGGGCCCAGACATGGGGCGGAATGCCACCAGCTGGCTGAAATTCCCACCCACACGCCACCCCGAGGGCTGCGGGGGAGGGGTCGGGTCGGTGATTCCCCCACCCCATCGACACCCAGCGGGAAATGTGTTGAGCTCGTCAACATCTCCCCGGCCACGGGGCCAGTACCCCCTGGCTCCTAAATGATGGGGCAGGAGCCAGGTCATTAGGCAGGGAGACTGTCATTAGCAAAGGTGATGCCACCGCACACAGACAATGGCAAACAGTCATTAGCAGCTGTGTCACGGGGTGAAGCAATGCTGGCGGGGGAGGGGCAAAGCTGGCCTTGCACACACTCACACGCAGGTTTGTACCCCACAGGAAGAAGTAGGTACCTCTGAACACTTACATTAAAGCCCAAAGTGTGAGCAGACATGCTGGCACATTCACACATGGGGACTTAGATACACTCACGTATCTGCACTCACACTCAGATGTGGGGACAGGCATGGGCGTGCTTCACATTCACACAGTGCAAGCAGACATGCTCATACTCTCACACTTGTGCACTCACATTCATAGTGTAAATGAGTGAATACACGTCCATACACCATACACAGGGACACAGGAGACATATTTACATTAGTCACACTCACTCAGGCATACATACCAGAGCCAAGACAAAACATGTGTACACACACCTGGTCCACGAAGTGCACAGGGCTTTCAACACCCCCCACCACACCTGAGGGGCCCTTGGTCCGCCCACAACAGGACCTTCGGTACCAGATGCCTCCCCAGCGTGGTAACAAGCACATACCCTCTCCAGGGCTGGGGGGAAAGGCCTACATACCATCCCATTATCCATCCACTCACCTGCTCCAAAGGACCCCCCACCCCAGAGAGGGAAACCAACACAGGAGGGTCATCCCCTGGGGACCTGGGGCAGAGCCCCTTGAGTTCACCCCTGCAGCCCCAAGGCCAGTTCCGACCCTGCCTCGCCTGGGAACAAAATAGTCTGCAGTAGGCGAACTTCTTAGACCCCCGACCCTCACAGTAGAGGACAATGGGAAGGTAGCTTGGGTCTCAGAAGGGGAGCCACAGCACCCAGGCTGCCCCCAATGGAACCCCTGTCCCACCTTCTTGTCTTGGGCAGTGTGGGTCCAGCTGCACGGCTGAGAAAAGAGAAGCAGGCAGAAAGTGGACAGGACTCCCTCACCCAGGAAGCCATAGGCCGAGTCCTCATCTTCCTCTAGTAGACTGCAGCTCTACTCCTCATCTCTTCCTCCACCAGCCACTTACGAAGTGTGTTCGTTTCCTGTTGCTACTATAACAATCTTTTATTAATTTAGTGTCTGAAGACAACGTTTCCCTACTTTCTACTGGTTTATATAAATTGTGTTTATTTCTACAGCTCCAGAGTTCAGAAATCTCGCACGAAGGTGACAGCACCTGTGCCCCCCCTAGGGGCTTCCTCATGTCACTCAGTCTCTGCCTCTGTCTGTCGCATTCAAAGGACACTGGCGCCTACTCTGCCCCCTGTTAGGCAATCCAGGATTGTCTCTAAGAATTCACTAAATCACACTGCAAGGCCATTTTCCCAGGATGAGGACTTAGCCCTCGTTGGGGAGCCACTGCACAGCCTACCACATTGTGTGACTTTAGACAGATCACTTCAGATGCAGAATCTCAGAGTTTTCAACCACAAACTGCAAATGGTCCCAAACACATTGGTATCTATAGGGGTTTAAAAGCCATAGGGACGCCTGGAGCCCTGTCCTCCATCCACAGCAGGGTCCTCAACCCTTCAGCTTCCTGGGGACAGACGGAGCGGCCCACGACAGGACAAGCTGGGTGAGAGAACTCAGAGGCCATCGAGGGGTCTCTGTGGACTTGGGGAAGGGACAAGGTGCTGCGAGGAGACGTGTGTGGGATCCGGGCATCCGGGCAAGGGCCAGGTCCTGTGGTAAGGGGGCACCCTCACCCTGAGGGTGCACACACCTGCAGCGACCTGGCACAGAGGGCAGGGCACACTGCTTCTGTTCACGCCTGCCTTCCTCTCCCTCCCCTGTGGCATGGGTTTCCAGGGCCTTGGGCTGGCAGGCAGGCAGGAGGTCTCAGACCAGGCTATCACCTCAGTAAGTGCAGACTATGGAACGATAGCCAGGGAAGATACACCCCAAATAGAGGAATTGCGGGCTGGAAAACAGTCATTAGTCCCCCATCCTGCCCGGAACTGTTTACTCACTTAGGAGGCTGCCAGTGGCATGGCAGAGAGGAGCTAAGGTCATCAGATTCCTGTGCCAGTCCTGCTCCACCTTGTGGTACCAACAGGGTCCATGAGTCCACCTGTGCACACCGACCTGACCTCCGGCCTGCAGCTCTACTCCTCACCCCTCTGTCCTCTGCCACCCTTTGCAGCTCATGCCAACCCAGTTTTTGTCTTACTTCCCTGCTTCTTCCAGAAATGGAGAGCTGCACTGGGCTGGCACTTCTTCACATGCCAGAAGAGCAGGGTGCAAAACCCATTGTCCTCACAGATGGGGCACAGGGATTTGAGGTCTGCCTGGAAGTACAGGAAGGTGACATCAGTGACTTGTGTGAGCGCTGATGAGCCTGGCACTGATGTGGGCTTCAGGGGCACGTGGTGGTACTGTCACTGCCCTCTCCAGGATGCAGGGAGTGGTGCTGGGCTCAGGCTGACTCACAGCGCAGCTGCTCTGAAGACTCCCCCTCCCCCAGGGCATCAGAGGGTCCCCAGGTGCTGAAGGAAGGACACAGAAGGATAGGGAGAGAGAGACACAACTGCCTGCACGCAGTAGGTCCTTGGTAAGCAGGTGCGGCATGCAGCAGCTATGGAGCTCCTACTGTGTGCCAAGAGTGAGCTCAGAGCTGGGAATGCACAGACAGAAGAACCAGCTTCCACTCCCCAGGTGTGCCCCAGACTCCCGTGCAGGCTCCGGGGAGCCCTGGATGAGCAGATGACCACCAATGGGGGGGCTTCCAGGCTGGTACCTCCTGGTCTGGCTACAGCTTCCAGAGGCTGGCCACCTGGTTGGCTAGAACAGTACCCAGCACCACCCTTGGCTGCTGCCACCCTGGCAGGTGCACAGATCTCTCAACAGAGAGCAGAACACGGTTTCGGTCTATTATCAGGCCAGATAAAGGCAGTAGCTGAAGCTCCAGAGAGAGATCTGGACTTATAAATAAGCATCTCCACATGCCCTACCACTCCCTCAGCCTCCTTTGTCAGCCACCTGCCTTCCAGTCCCTGTTTGTTCGTCTCTGAAAGCAGCCCCAGGGACAGGGACACTAAATAGCTGTGTGCTGTGCTGGGGAGGGAAGGGTGGAGGCAGGAACCAGCTGGACGGGGAAGCTGGAGGCAGGGGCTGGGAGGAAGAGGTCCCGAGCTCAGGAGACTGGTCCCAGAGGCAGTGACGGGCCTTCTCACCTCTGACACTGCGGGGACACCCCAGCCACAACTCCACCCTTCTCATCTTTGGATCTGCCCCAGTGCTCAGCATGAGATAAGCCCCCAAGAGCAGGGACAGGTAAGACAAATGATGCCTCCAGTGACCACAATACCAGCAGTGAGGGCCTAGTCGGAGGCAAAGTGGTTGCCCAGACCTGCTCCTCGGGGAAGGGAGGGAAGAGACCCTGGCCTGCGACAGCCAGAGACCCGAGCTAAATAACAGAAGATGCACTCTGAAATTCACCAACTACGCGCTGCATAGCTCCTCTGCCAGTGGCGACAGAACTGAGCACAAACAAAGTCCCTTCTGTCATGACAGTTGCTCCTAAGAGCTTTCCCATTCAAAGGACAAGGAGGGGCTCACGGTGCAGGGAGACTTCCTAAGGGAGGAGCCAACAGCAGGTAAGGGCCAGAAGAGACAGAGGGAGGAGGCGCGGTGCATGGTGGTCCAGGGCCTGATAAGTGAAAGCTCATAGGTTGTATGTGAGCTGGGCACTGGAAGTGGCACACCGTGGGGCCTGCTGCTGGGGTTGGCATTTGCTCCCCAAAAAGAAGCAGATGAGAGGAAGCTATGATTCCCAGGAAAAGCTCTTGGAGCGCCCAAGCCGATGTGAGCCACAGGAGGAAGCCAGCCCCCCGCCAGTTTCCCCTTGTGCAATCTTCCTCCTGCCTCTCTCCACCCAGAGCAGGCCCGGCAAGCAGGCCAGAGTGCCGCCGGCGTGAGCCAGCACCCACACAGATGGGCACCGGCTGGGGTTTCCTGGGGAAGCTGGGCCAGCCCTATACCTGGCAGGGGAACCTCCATGAGACAATCCTGGGTCCCACCTCACAGAGAGGGTTCTGGGCTACGGCTTGGCGCCCTTGGCGCACGTGTCTGTCTCTCTAAATTCCAGGCCCAGGAAGCCTCTGCCAGCTTGAGAGACTTCCTCTTTCTCTTTCTTTTGCAAGGGAACTCTGCTCTTGTCACCCCCATGGCACTGGGCTGAGACAGGAAGTCATCTGAGTCCCCACTAGACACTGATCAGGAACTGAGGAGTAGTACGAGGCCTCTGGGAGTGAAGGGGTGCTGGTCCCCATGACACCCTGAGCGGAGGACCCAGCTCGACACAAGGCTCACCAGAGCCCATCTCTGTCTGGCAAGGAGACAGCCCGGCTTCCCGAGACAGGGCGTCCCACAACGGACTCCTCCTTAACCCACACGGGGTCTCCAACCCACAGTGTCCCAAAGCTCTTATGGGGTACCCTCTGTCACAATACAGTAGGGGTGGCTTTTTACACATCCCAGAAAGGCACCAACTGTGTGTCAGGCACTGTCAGCCCTAGGACACAGGGAAGAAACCCTTACACTGTCCCCGTGCTAACTGCGCTTAGCCAGAGAAACAGAGACAAACACGTCAACAACCAACAATAAATAATTACAAATTGGACTAAGTGCTCTGAAGACAGGAAAGTGTAATTAGCTGATGCTTCTTCCCCTAGCCCTCGAGGCTGCCCTCATTACAGAGCACCAGCCGCCCAAGCTCCACAGCATGCTTCGTGCTTGGCATAGCAAAGGGGGTGACAAGGGTTAGAGGAACATTTATTAAATGAAACTATAGAAAAAATGATCACCTAAAATAACCTAATTGTACAGGCTCTTGAGATCATCTGACCAAACATTTGACCCCAAACTACACAATTAAACAGCGATAGGGCTCCAGAGAGAAACCTAGTCTCCTAAGCACAGGACCAGGTCTCCTGCCACCACCCAAGCCAACGGTCAGCCAGTCTTGAACCAGGTCCCAGCCTCCAGTAATCTGTGGCCTCCTCGCCATCTCAGTTGCCCTCCTCACAGATCAGTGCCACCCAGTAACATTGTCTGTGATGACAGGATTGTTCTCCGTGTGCACCACCTGCATGGACACATGGCACCACTGCACTGTCCAGAGACAGGGCTGTCGGAGCGAGGCTGGCGAGGACAGGAAGGGGCTTCGGAGAGAGAAGGGCCGAGAGGAGCAGAGAGGACAGCAGGTGTAAAGGATTTTGCTTTGCATTATAACAAATCTATCTCCAAAGCCACAGGGAGCCACTGAAGGACTCTGTACCTGGTGATGAAATGTTTTGATTGCAGCTTCCGCAAGCTTCCAAGGAAGCCACGGCTCCTCTGAGCACTTCTGACACGCCAGAAATTCCAGCTCTTATGCTGTCACCGTCCCACACAGTTTCTCACCTCACAGCTCATGGTGCCACCCCAGTCTGGACACCTTTCCCCTTCCGACCTGGACCAGTCCTCCTCCTCCTCCAGGCTCCACCACTGGAACCCTCGGAAATTCATATAGGTCACTCAGAAGGCCTCATTGCCAGGACCAGGCCCCAAGGCAGGGGCCCTTCTTCAGCCTTGGGACGGCCTGTCCTGAGGAAAGCCAGAGAAAGGAGGCGAGGCATTCCCAACCCCAGGAAGTGCACTCTGACCCACGACCTGGTCACAGGGATATATTCCCACACTAAGACAGAGTGAAAGATGGACAGCAGCCCGAGCAGACTCATCTGAAGGAAAGGTCCTCCTTCCCATCATGCCCTGTGCCTGTGATGAGGCTAAGAATCTGCCCTGAAGATCCCAAACCCTTTCCTGGTTCCCCTGTCCTGGCTCTCCAAGGCCCAGCTCTTGAGCCAGATTGGCATGCGCTCAATGGAACATTCATCAAGCAAGTATGTCTGGCTGTTCTGAGTTACGAGGCCCCGCTCTACAGGCCAAGCCTCAGGCCAAATGGGGAGCAGGCAAAGAGGAGGCACTGAAACTATGACGCAGGGATGCCCTTCCCATCAGGCCCTGCAGCTGGTCTGTCAGAAGATGAACCAGACGCCTCCCCTCCCCAGGGCTGAGGAATGGAGGAGCCTAGCCAGGACTCAGAGCTGACAAGACACCAAGTGGGACAGGCAGGTAGAGGAAAGAAGGAGGCAACACGGACAACACAAAACAGGGGAAGAGGCAGATGAGAGGGAGAGGGAGACAAGTGAGGGGTCAGGAAGAGTAATGTGGAGGCAGGAGAGCCTTCCCTTGGAGATTCTGAGCACTCTGGCCTCCTGTTCCTGGCCTCTAGCCAGACCTCTCTGACTCCTGGGTCAGCAGAACTTTGTCCTGTCACAAGTTACAGGGAACCAGAAGCAGCAGGAATAGACCTGGTGAGGCAGGAAGAGAGACTGAGACTCCTGTCCCTGGACCATGCAAGGAGTTCCATAAGATGTACACACGCACCGCCAGGTGAAATTACGTAAGATCACCCCCACCTGAAGCCCACACTTTGTTGGGAGGCTGTCTGGGTACCTGAACACCCCCAGACAGACCACTGTGTCCTACCTGTGTCTCCCTGCTCCTGGGGCTCAGTAGACCTCCAGGTTCCATGGGGCACAGACTCCCAGTCAGGCTGGAAGGTCATGTTCAGCGCGCAGTGAAGGTGGAATCCTCACGACTGGGAGAGGAGCCCCTGGTCAGAGCCAGCGGCCTAACCAGATGACCCCCAAGAAGTAGAGAGTCGTGGGGGGAGCTAGGACAAGGAAAGGGACAGAGAACAAATAAGGAGAGAAAGAGGGAGGCAGGGTTGGGCAGTTCCATGGAGTTTTGTTTGTTTGGGGCTTTTCTGCTGCTATTCCTGTTTGGCAGCCAGAACTACACCGGGCAAAGACACTGCACACTGCAGACCAGAGAGGAAGCAGCGAGCAGGCCCCACGTCCTTGTGTCCCCAAGGAAAGCCCCATGTACCCCATCCTTGGGACAAGCCCCAGAGTGCCAGCCTAGTAACTAACTGACTCGGCCCTGCTTGAGCCAAGTCGAGCAGCAGAAGATGGAAAGCAGCCGCAGTCCTGGGCTGTGCAGAGGCGCTTACAAGAGCTGAAAGAGTTAAGCGGAGAGACAGTCAGCCTCCTTTCCTGCTTTCTGCCCTTCCTGGGGCCCCAGAACTTAGAGGATAAGAAATGGTTAGAGTTCCTACTCTGCTGTCAGCAGCATTGTGCGGATGACAGTTTGTAGACCACTGACAATTTGGACACCCCAAGGCCAGGCACAGAACGCCCCAGACTTCTCTTCTGTACTGAGCTCCCACTCCTCCACTTCTGGGGAGCTGCCCACTGCCCCCCAGTGAGTTCAAGCAAGTTCCTCAAACAGAGGTCATGGTGAGAGCTGAGGGAGCACTACAGTCACACCTGGCATCTTGATGGTGGTTGTGACCTTGACAGAGCTCAGATGCCATTGCCTGCCCCCTCCCATCCCTGTGAAGCACTCCGGGGAGGGTATGGTGTGATGTTTGACCACATGCCATCGGGATACCAGGCCAGGTCGAAGAGGATAGAAGCTGGGGTAGCTGCTCACTGAGGCTGAGCAAGGGTGGAGCCTGTGGCCAAGTGGGGCAGACACTATCCTATGGAGACAGGGCTTTTGCAAATGGAAAGGTGCTAAGAGATGGAGGGAAGGAGAAGGGAGGGGGAGAGAGTGATGTAAAAAGAAGTAAGATGTGTTACACACATGTAACATGCCTGCGATGCATGTAGTCACTGTGTACTGGAAACATAAAAATAAATATTTTTTATAAAGACCTAGTCACAGTGACCTAGAAATGCCCTGCCGACTCGCCCAGCAGCAGACCTGGGGATGCATGATGCAGGGTAGAGTCCTGAGGCCACGTGTGGGCAAGAAGCCTAGACAGAGGCCCGGAACGGGTGGTGATTCAGCAAGCAGCCCCCTCGCAGGGCTCCTGTCTTCCTCCGGTCCTAGTGAGGGCTGCGACCCCTCCATCCCTGGCCCTCTCGGTCTCTCCCAGACCCACTGCTCTCTCCACTCCACTCGAGGGTGGCGTTCCAGGTGCGGGGAAGACGCACAGAGCAGGCCGCTGGGCCATCAGACCAGGGAGGACGAAGATGGCGGCAGGACGGCGGGCAGGTCCTCAGAAGTGGAGGAGCGTAGCTCAGGAATGGAAGGGGCAGGAGATGGTCCCAGCTGCTCCACAGCAGAGCGGCTCTGCGGGGCCACATGTGCCATCTACTTCTACAGCATTTTCAGTCTGCAGGAGGTGAAAGGGTCCAGAAAAGCAAGGGTGGAGGAATGTGAAGATGGAAACGTTCCTGAAGCCCTGGAAGGTCACACGGGCTGAGCTGGCATCCTCACAGGTCCTCCGCTCAGGGCTCTGCCTGTGCAGCCCATGTTCGCTCCCCACGCCACACAGGAGGACAAAGGTCTAGAAACCTAGCCAAGTCAGGCAGCGGCAGAGCCAAGTGTGTCTCCTCCAGCCCCGAGACGGCGCTGTGTGCAGCAGCAGGGCCTCTGCAGTGAGCAAAGGCGGCAGGAAAGGGAAGCCAAGCCGGGGAGACTAGCAGCTAGGAAATAAATAATAAAAGTGCTGTTGCCCAATGGCAGGCTGGCACGGTGCCCAGGACTGCTGCCCCACAACTAGGAGCTCAGGCTGCGCTTGCCTCATCTTTTCCAGAACTATGTGGGCCCAGCTACGTCAGCCTTCAGGTATGCAGGCGCTGTGCGGTGACAGGCTTCTCCTCTCTCCCTCCCTGTTAAATCTGCCTTCTTCTTGCTGCCTCCCACCCCCAACCACCCAGGGCTGCCAGCCTTGGCCCCCTCCCCAAGTCAGGCCTAGCTTGGTGGGGGGCCTGTCCCCAGCCCTCCTGCGAGGCAGAGTGTGCTGGGGAGGAGACCAATGAGTGTGGTGCTGGGGGAGGGGGAGGGGCAGGAGCACCACATCATCTAACAGGTTGGTCGGGCTAGAGGCGTCCCGCCCTCTGCAGCTAATGAGCACTGTGCGACAGGTGTTTGCATCTCAGTCCCCAGCTTGCTCTGGCTGCGACAGGAGGCAGCCGCCTGCCACTTGCCTCCTCTCCAACCTCACCTGCTCACTTGCTCACCCGGCCCCAGGCCCTCCCGCTCCCAGGCCGGGGGTAGGGGCCACCATGGCCTGCCGATCCTGCGTCGTTGGCTTCAGCAGCCTCAGTGGCTCTGAGATGACCCCATTGGGCAGCCCCCGGCCTGGGACCTCTGGATGGAGCAGCTGTGGGGGCCCCGGGCCGGGCTTCAGCTCTCGAAGCCTCACAAGCTGCTGGTCAGCTGGCAGCATCCCCACAGTGACCGTGAACCCCAGCCTGCTGGTGCCCTTGGACCTCAAGGTAGACCCAGCCGTCCAGCAGCAGAAGAACCAGGAGAAAGAAGAGATGAAGGTCCTCAATGATAAATTTGCCTCCCTGATCGGCAAGGTGAGCAGAAGTGGGTGGAGGAGGGGACCAAACACCAAGAGCTGCCAGGCCTGGACAGCAGCTGAGCTCCCTATGCCCCTTGGCACTGGGCATACACTCCTCCCCTGCCTCCAGCCAGTGGGTGGCAGCGCGGCTTACTGAGCAGGCTGAGCAGAGGGACAGAGAAGGATGTCCTGGTCCTTCCTGATGTCAGAGAAGAAAGGGACCCCAGGGTGGCATCTCGGCTAACCATCATGGCCTGGGTCACCCTCTCCCTAGAGGTTTCTCCTCAGGAAAAACACAAACCATGGCCCAGGGCAAGCCTCCCTCAGGCCAGCTTGTGGAGGAAGGCACTTTAGTCCTGCTCCGGGCGGGTGGACAGTGGAGATGACCACCTGAGGTCCTCCCATCCACCCCGCGGCATCTCTCAAGGCGGCCTGCTCAGCTTCCCATCAGAAGAACCAGCAGGGGTAGAGGCTGTGCCCTGGCAGTGGCGAGGTGTCAGTGCAGCTTTGGCACGTCAGGAGACTGGAAAGCAGGGGACAGATGCCTCGAGTTGGAACCACGTGGCCTCCTGCCCCCACTTGAGTAGAGAGACTGAGTCCCTGGTGCCCGCAGCCCCCACACTTTCGTGACGCTCCTGCCCTTGGCTACAGCTGGTCTGCGGCCCTGGCATCTATGTCTACCCTCAGGCAAGAGCTCCCTAGTGAAGTCCTGTCCACCTCCCAAGTCTGCTCCTGGCTCACACCTTGGAGAACCTCCTCTCAGCCCTCCCCACCCACACCCTCCTGTTTTCCCCAAGAGTAACCAGCATAGGAATAATCATCATCCTAGAAGCTAACTGTCTACTGTAGGCCAGACACTGCTGGACACTTTACCTATGAACTCTATTTCTTTACCTATGAACTCTATTTCTTTACATATGAACTTTATTTCTTTACATATGAACTCTCTTTCGACCACTTGTAGGAAGGAAGACATTTATGCCCAATTTACAGATAGGGAAAACTTTGCCTTCCTGATTCTGTCAGTAGCTTCAGTCGCCTGCCCTTAACTCTGCCCCATCTGCTCCTAGATCTCCTTTTCATGTTGCCCACGGCTTGGGAACTCAGAGAGGGCAGGGAAAGGAGTAGTGCATGTGGAGCAGCTGTCTGAGTCTGTGGGCCTGAGGACCCCTAGGCACAAACTTGCCAGACAGGCTGAGATTTGGCCTTCCCAGCAACACTGCACTGGCTCCTGTGTGGATGAGCTGAGGACCAAGGAGGTCAAGTACCTTGCCCGAGGCCACACACCCAGCACGTGGCACCATTTAGATTTGAACTCAGGTCTGAGAAACACAAGGCCTGTGTCTCTTGAGGTGAGGACCGTTTCTTCCCCTCCCCCACTCACATGTCTAGACCAGTTTCCCGGGCGCACATGAGGGCCCCCGAACATCTCTTCCCACAGCCCGATGCTCAGCCCACTGCTGGGCTGCTCTGCCCGGGGGAGGCAGGGCCTTGCCAGGTACCTCCTCACCAACCCCGGCTTAATCCCTTAAAAGGAAGGCTGCACTCAGCTATGTAATTTGGCTCCGATGGGTGGCTTTTCTCCCTTGAATGCCAGTGATGTCACCTGTGCCTCTGCGTGGGGACAGGGTGGGAACAGGCGGGCGTAGCACAGGGAAGGCACGCTCAGGGTTTGGGTCCTGTGCCCCGGGGTGAAGGTCTTTAGTGATTACAGCTCCAACCCTCCAGTGTGGCCTTAACTGGGGCATCGCTGGTGACAGGATGCAGGAAGCTGGGGGTGTCAGCACTCTGGGCCCCTGGCTGCTCCGTTCTCCCAGGAAGCCCTGTCTCCTGGTGAGAAGTGAAAGCTGGCAGTGAGTGGTCCAGAGAGTGAAATCCGGAGCACCATCTCGGCTCCACCGCAGGCCGGCTGTGCCGTCTCAGGCAAATGGCTTACCCTCTCTGAGCCCCAGTGCACACAGACATTGTGGGCTCTTCGATTAAATGGGGTGGTTAGAGCACACCTAGTGTGTGATACATATTTAATAGCTGGTAAATGAAAAATGCAGTCAAGGCCCAATCCTAGTCGCTTCGGGAACCCAGCTAGCTCCCCTGGGGGAGGGGCCCAGAGGAGAGGTAAGGGAGGCACCCTGCTGGGGCAGAGGGAAGGAGCTTGGTGGGTCGGGGTCTGTGTGGAGCTGGAGGGAAATGGGGAGGCCCCAGACAAGATGCATGCAGGATGGGAGCGCTGAGTAGCTAGGAAGGCGGGGCGTCCTGCCCCACGCTCAGTCCCAGGCCTGTGAGGCAGGAGACAGACCAGGAAGAGGGAGGGCGGGAGGGTGATCCCAGGAGCAGGCAGGCCGGCTGAGTGCTGTGCTGCTTCCACTTCCTGGCTGTTTCCTTGGGCAAACGACCTCCCTCCTTGTGCCTCAGATTCCGTGGGGCCCCGAGTTCCTGCCCAGGGGAAGACTGGCAAGACCACGGTCACAGACGAGGACTGAGGAGTGGCACCAGAGGGCAGGGGGTGAGGAGAAGGCAGTCCAGGGGCTGCCAGGCGGGCCTCTCACCTTCTGCGGACAGCAGAGGCAAGGAGGGTGAGAAAGAGGAAAGACCTACAGGGTCAGCCCAGGGAGGCTTAGAGAGGGTACCCCATTCCCCAAAGCAGCAGCCAAACACCCAGAGACAGGGAAGGGAGACGGGTCTTCCCCAGGCTGAGTGACTTCAGAATTATCTATCCGCCTCAATGCAGGACACAGGCCCAGCCTTCCTGATGAAGGGACTGTGGCCCCTGGCGAAGGCGAGGGCCTGCCTGGCCCAGAGGACTGCCTGAGCCTCCCGGGCCTCAGCGCATCTTTTCCAAGATGCCTCCAACTCCAGCCAATAGCTCAAGCTTAGGCTGCTCAGATTCCCTTCCCCCCAGAAAACTGTCTCTCCCCACACCCTCTATCCAAGGCCTTACCTAGAACCACAGAGTTGGGCCACATTGAGTTCTGGGCCTCTGGGCCTCAGTTTCCTCTTCTGTAAAACAGAGAGGCAGACAGACCCCAGCCCCCACCCTGAGGGGCCAGAGAAGAGCAGAGAGGAGGGCTTGATAGGCTGAAGGCTGATTCAACTTCTAGGATTATCAGCCTCCCAGACCTTTATTCCAAGAGAGAGGAGCCTGTTTGCAAGGAAGATCCAGGCTGGCTGATGAGTTTTTATCTCTACCCACTAAGACAAGAGAGTCCTGCAGGGAAGAAGAGACAGGGCTCCCCCTGACACCCCCAGGCCAACTAGCACTGGAGCAAGGAGCACTGACACGAGATGGAAAGAACTTCCTGGTGTGAAGGCTTCTCTGTGGCTCATGGGTGGAGGAAGGAGTCTCACAGCTCCGCTGTCACCCCACCCTCAGTGTAAACAAGGACTCCTGCTTGTCCAAACGGAGGGAAGGTGGGGTGAGCCCAGGCTCCCCCCACAGCACTCCTCTCACACACAAAGCAGACAGGCACCCTCTTGACCTGCATCCCCACTGAACCTGTTCAGTTGTGAATGCAGTGGGCGGCAGGCTTAAGGCGGCTTCAAGAACTCACCAGTCCAGGTGGGAGGAGACCAGAGAAATGACAGCCTACAAATGTCATTGTTAGATGCCACTCACCAGCAGGCCTGCAGCCTCAGCTACTGTGAGTGTCACAGGGGGCTTCCCAAGGTCACGGGAGGGTCTTGGAGACACAGAAAAACCTGGGGTGTAGACAGCGCAGTGAGAGAGGGGAGAAGGCCAGTGATGACAGGCTGGGTGACAGCCGTCGGGGTCCTGTCTCGGCCTTCAGGTGCTGTGTGGCTCTGGACAAGTCACCTGACCCTCTACCCTGGGTCTCCATAAGGATACAAGGTACAGAGCAACTGAGCCACAGGGCTGCTGGCAGCTCTCAGGCAGTGGCCTTGGAGCCAGGGCCAGCTCCAGGTCTGTGCCTGCGGTTATAGTGAGCGTCACTGGACTTACCTCTGCATCATGACAAAAACAGCCCAATTGTCCAGGAGCAAGGCCAGCTGTGCACTCCTCAGTGGCCTATCCATGTCCGGGGCTCCAAGAGCAGGGGCCCCAGAAAGGGAGAGGTAGCGCCCAGTCTGCCAAGGAGGATGGAGACCAGGACAGATGAGAAGCAGATGAACAGAGGGTCTTGGTGCTTGAGGGAAGGAGCTTTTCAGGCTGAGTCATGGGGGGCTTGCTGCAGGGGGCTTGCTATGGCACATGGGGGAGGAGGCAGCATTCAGCGTGCAGGGAAGAAAAATGCCCAAGACAAGCTGGAAGCTGGACAGGCCAGGCAGGCCCAGGCCACGTTGGACTGGACTAGGAGGACCTCAGAGGGATCCCGACAGCCTGCTGATGTCCAGGCTGCAGTCCACTGCCCACAGGAGCCCGGGTGGGAGACTCAGAGTGAGGCGTGCAGTCAGCAGGGCCTCAGAGGACCTGCGGGGATAAGTGCCCCAGAGTCTGTCTTCACGGCAAACCCAGCCCAAGCTAGCAGCAGAAACCAGCTCAATAAAGGCCGCTGGGGTCTCCTGCCCAAGTGACCTAAGAAACACCCAGGGGACATATGCTGTTATGATTAAGAAATTCTCAGTGACAACTGCCTAGACTCCAGGCCTGGCTCTGCCACTGGCTAATTTCATGGCCCTGGGCAATTCTTTCACTCCTCGATGCCGGTTCCCTCGTCTGTAAAATGTGCTGATAATACTTCTGCCACGAGCTGTTGCAAGCAACCATCTAATGAGTTAAAGATGGCAAGCATTCAGAAACAGACCTGGCACATAGTAGGTGCCACATAGACACGGGCTGTTATTACTACTCTAAGCACATTGGCAGGATCTGCTCCCAACATCCCTTACAGGCGGGCAGATGACATCATCACCAAGTTCTAGGTGGGGAAACTGAGGCTCAAAGAACCTGCAAGTCTGAGGTTGCTGAGAGGATTAGTACTGAAGTCCCGAGCAGGCCCTACCTTGCTGAGCTTCTAAGACAAGATAAGACCAGGCTTGTCTTGGGGGAGGGGCAGGCGGGCTTCTGACACCTCACATTCCCAGGGGTCTCCCAGCCCAGCCTGGATGGGCTTGGACAGCCATCCCCATTGTGGGCACTGTCACACCCTGCACACCTCCCTGGGTTAGCACCCTGCCAAGCCTTTGCTAATTGGCCCCACCTCCATCTGCTCCTTATCTCAGCATCTTCAATTTGAATAATCAGTAACTCGAGGTTCGCTGCTCTCAATGCCAGAGTGAGGCCCAGGTGGAGGTGCACAGATGAGCTGCCACTTCCCAGAGAGCCCGCCCCCTGGGCGCCCCAGCTCGCCCACCCCTGGCCCACTCAGTGCCCTCCTGCTCTCCCAGGTACAGGCCCTGGAACAGCGCAACCAGCTGCTGGAGACCCGCTGGAGCTTCCTGCAGGGCCAGGACTCAGCCACCTTCGACCTCGGGCACCACTACGAGGAGTACCAGGGCCGGCTGCAGGAGGAACTGCGCAAAATTAGCCAGGAGAGGGGACAGCT
>PVIR01017063.1:0-35719 GCA_004026965.1 Petromus typicus
TTCAATATTTACATGAATTAAATAAGGTATTGAGGAAAGTGGTTCCTTTTGAATTATTTATAATTTGGAACTTGGAAGAGGGAAGCTCTCCAGTAAAAGATGCAGAGTATTTTTATGTACTTTATTATAAATGCCTGCACACAAAAACATAATGAAAATATGTAATTAGGATCATTGAAGCAGGTATAGGCTACCAAACACATAACCTGTAACATTATGATCTTATAACTGATAGTTACTGATAGAACAATCTTTTCAAAGGAAACATTTTAGTTTCATTTTCTTATAGGAACTTTAAAAATTTTTTTACATTTAGGATAATTTTAAAGTCTAGATCTTTGAATTTATGATCTAACCCCTGATATCATTTTGATATTCTAATATAAAATTACTGAATTGCTTTTCCTTTATTGATTGGGGAATGATTCTTTCTTACTTATTTTTTTCCTGGTTGTTCTTTTCCCCATGCATTCTTCCTTGTTTACATCTATAGTTAATGTTCCATGCCTATAATAACTCTTCCTTAAAAGTGTGTTACATATTAGTTCTAGATGATCTTCCTTGAATCTTCATCAAAATAGTAAGAGTTCAGACACCAGGCTGTGTATATTTCAAACACATAACTTACACTGTTATCGTTACCAATCTGTTTGCCAACTCCTTTCTAGAGTACTAATAATTTTTAATTTATTCTAATGCAACAGAGTAGAAGGAGTGGCCAATTTTATGGCAAAACTAACTAATAATTTTGTGAATGTTTGTTAGGAGAACTACATGATGTTAACATTTACAAGCTTTTCAATGTCTATTTATTATAACATCTTTTACTCCAAGAATTTTTACTTGAATTGTATAGTGGAAGTTCACAATTATTTTTCTTTGCACCTTAGTACCATTCATTTATTATTCATTAGATCAAGGGTAATACAGAGAAATGGTAAAAAATAAAGGAAAGGCTGAGAAATATACTGAGTGCTTCATTACATTACAGCATAAAACATTTTTCTGGCACAGTGAGAATAAGCACAAGATTGATTTTTTAAAGAGATCTATTAAAAAGAAAATTTAAAACTGACTTAAAATATTTAACTTGATCATATGATTGTAAATTGATTCTTTAAATTTTATTTTATGCTTCAAATTTTCTTCCCAATATTGAGATAAAAAAGATCTTGTGCTATTTTATTACATAAATTATATCCACTGATTCATCCACAATAGTTTGCTTTTAAAAGAAGAGTGAGAATTTTAAGCTTGTACAGATATTGGAGTGAGGAAAAATTTTTCTTTAATCATTTTTATGATCTCTCCACTCTCACTAATTTCTCTAACTAATCTGCAGAAATTCAGTCACACATAAGGTTGTTCAGAGCTTTTAAACCTTACAACATTTATTTCTCTTCTCAACCATACTTTTATTGATTTATAGACTGCATGGAGTTATATAATTATAATAGTAAATAAGCTGTATACACAAGTTCAGATCCATATTCAGTTTAAATTCACACAGCACTGACACACATCCTACTGTCTGGACAGTACTTACACACTATTGAAGAACTTCACATTTCAAGCTGAATAAGAGAAAAAATGGAGAAGGAAGGAAGTAGGGAGAGAAACAAAGAAGAGATCAAATATTTTCTTATATGTAAAATTAATTATAACATCACGATTACAAAATTGACTTTCTTTCTTGATATAATTTTAAGATTACAATGCCCAATTCTAGATTATATGCATTTCCTCCTTAGAATTTCTGGTTGTAGTTATCTACAAATTAAATTTAATTATTCTATTATAATGTTGAAAATAATTTTAGCTTACCGTAATATTTTCTCCATGAATTTCCTCATAAGCTCTTTTTCACTGTATTAACTTTAATAAATCTGTGTCCACTGAAATCTATATATGTGTGTACAGAACATAAATTATTTTACCATTACAATATTTTAGGGTGAAAGAACATGTAGTACTAGTTAAAATTCAAAATTTATTATTCAACTCCATGCATTTGAAAATGTTTATAACTCAAACAGCAAAACCGCTGGATGGATACAAGCACCAGTATTTAGTAGAAAGCAAAAGTGAGAAACAGTTTAGCTAAGTAATTTAAGTAGGTCAGATAGATGTTTCCAAATGCTATTTTACATCTAAATTATGCATTTTCAACTAAATAACTACCATCTCTTGAAAAATTTTATGCATAAATTTAAGAGTGTAACAAAAAAACCTACTAAAAATATCAAAGCAAAAATATTACATAATATTGTATAAAATTAACTAAACGTATGATAGAGATTTCCAGTTTAGCCCATGAATGATCACAACTATAGACACTGATTTATGGGAGTGAATCACTGGAAAGAGCCAGGAGAAGGAAATGAAACAGTAGTTTTCACGTGACAGACAGCCTAGGACAGAAATACCTTTAAAAACAAACAGGGTAAGTAAGATTTAATGATTGCTGACTTAACGCCTAGAGAAAGTTTCTCAGGTTACAGCACAGTGAAAGGACCTTAAGATAAATTCGCACAGTGGAAGACACAGTGTCCACGTTTTGGACGTTGGACTTCAGAGTCGCAGTCCACACTGACTTCCGAGGGGCGGTAAGTTTTCTAGGCTCAGAATCCAAAGGTTAGCTGTGTGTCTAAAGAGCTTGGAAGGATCTTTTCTCCTAACAACAAATACAGAAATGAACCAAACAAAGAACTCACAATTGTTTTTCAGCCGGTAAGAGTTCTGAGAGCCTAGGGAAAGTGCGTGCTCTCTCTGGTCTGGGAAGATACAGGTAGAGTTTGCGCATACTCTGAGTAAACCCGTCTCCCACACAACATGAGATCTGAATCACGCATAAGTTCACTGACCTGCACAGCAGCCGTCCGCATGCAACCGTGTGGGATAGGAATGAAGCCAACACTGTATCTGCAAATTAGCTGGAAGTTACAAAGAGAATGCCTCCAGGGAGGCCAGTCCCAGAGAGGAAGCCAAGCCTGTATGACTTTCATCCCCAGGAGATTCAGCAGGTGCTGACATTTATAAAACCAGAGAGAAAAAAGTAGAGCAGAAAGGAAGCCTCTCGTTTTTTCCCTAGCAAGAGAAGGGAAAATGGAATCCTTTTAAATAAGACACGCTGGCTCTTTAATAAAGGCCTCTCAAGAGAAAGCAAAGCTTACCTTATAGGGACAGGAGAGTCTGCTGACCTGGGAAAACGGAAATGCCTAACTTCACCCGGTACAGTCAATCCCTTCCACTTACGGAAGAGGCAGAACAAATCACGAGGCTATCATGAAGTTCACAATCTGGGGCACAGGCTCACCAAAAGTCAATGACGGAGCCATCGGACTGGAGAACACATCGCAGCTTAATACAGAGCTGTGGTGTCCAACGCAAGGTAGCCAGTTGCCAGGACAAAGGAACAGGGCACAGAATTCACAAAGACATACGTGCACTATTTAATTTTGAATATTTTGCCAAGGTAATTTACAAGAAATAAAGAGTGCTTTTTGGTTAATGATGTAGGAACAGTGAAGCAGGTGTAGAAAAATTGATTTTAACCCTTCTTTTATACCACTGTAAAATTGAATTGACACGGATTATAGATTAAATCTATGAACTAAAGCAAATTTTTTTTCCCCATTTTTTGAGACAGGGTCTCGCTTTGTAGTTCAGGCTGGCCCTGAGCTCAGCCTCAAACTCACATCACAAAAATCCTCCTGCCTCTGCCTCCCGAGTGCTGGGATTACAGGCATGAGCCACCATGCCCAGCACTGTGGTATGTGGTACTGGTTGCTGCTGGGCGTGAGTCTCCATGCCCAGTATTGTATGTGGTTACCGGAGATCGAACCCGGACCCTTGTGCTTTCAAGACAGGCACTGAAACCACTGAGCTAAACCCCCAGCCCTAAAGTGAAATAATTTTTTAAAAGAATATTAATTTAGAAAGTACTTTTTCATTAAATAACGTATAGAACAAACCATAAAGAAAAACTGATGCAATAGAGTTTGTCCAAATTGAAAATATTTTATCTTAATTAGTTGCCTTTAAAGAAACAGAAGAACAAGCCAATATATTGCATAATAAATAACTGCTAAAGGGCTGTATCTAGCAATATGGTATAACTAGATTACAAACATACAATTAACTCAATTAAAAGTGAAAAAAATTCAACCAAAAATGTATAAAAGACAAATAGGGACAATTAAAGTTGTCCAACATCTTTAGGCATTAGGGAAAAGCAGGATAAATCATTATGAGTCACCACACACTGTCTAGGATGGTTAAAACTTTAAGGACTGACGAGATTCATCTGTTCATAGCAGCTACATGTAACTCCTAGGCAGTACTCATGGAATAGTTCACCTCCCTCAGGAAACACTACAGGTCATAGTTGACAAAAAAGAGAAATATTATAGAAATGTACACAAGCAAAGTGCCAGTTGCTAAGTGTTCATTAGTTCCACTTGGAAAAGCAGTGTTTAGAATTGAACTTCTAACTCCAATATCTTATAGTTTTTTCAGAATATTTTTACATGAACTATTGAACCTTGGTCAAAATACAGGAATTTTCATTGTCTTTCAAACAGGAATTTGAAGTTGACTATTCATTTGGAGTGTTTCTACTGGCTCTTTGTCATACACAATTTTATGTGGAATTACATAGTGTAGGAGAGCAATCTGAAAAATGTGTGATTCCTTTTTTTGACTTAGTTCTTTGTATTTATTTTACTATCATGTAGTTTAGATGGAGATACATTTCATGTATAATCATGCAATGATAGTTGATTGTGTTATCTGAGGAAATTACAGTTTCCATGTTAAAATACCATAAGAAAAAATTTATAATATTGTCTTTGAAATTCCTAATCATAACTTTTACTGCCTTTATTTTCTGCATGTTTATTTTATTTTTCCTCTTCTTAATACTACTACTTAACATGTATTTCCACTTTTATGAGGTTGATAACAATTCTTTAAAAATATAACTACAAAAAATGATTTTGTTTCCCAGGAGGCCAAGAGTTACAAGTTATACATGTCAGATAAGAACACTCAAATGATCAATTTTTGATGAGAGTATGAGTAAGTATAATATAAAACTTATTATTTTGGAATTTTATACAAATATTATTTACAGATTTATATTAAATTTATTTATATTATTTTTATTAGTACATTTCTGATGTAAAATGATTACATTTGTCACAGGGAGTCAGTACATGTGTGGAAAATAGTCATTTCATGATTTTTCTATGAGACACTGATGAGAAGTTACATCACTCTGCTATAGGCTGAAGGGCGAATGTCCTCTGAAGATCCATATGTTACAAACTTGGTCACTGGCATGTAGCACTCTGGGGAGTTAAAGGAGCATTTAGTGGGTGGGGCCTACAGGAAGCCTGTGCTCTTCAAAAAGATACTAGGACTCTCAAATTTGATTTTATAAGATAAAAAAGAATAAATTACAGGTGACTGTATTCAAAATAAAGTAGAAACACATAATTCAGTTTTCCTCAGAAAAGCTAACATTATGCTTTTATTTTTTTCTGGATCTACTTTTTGTTAACTTTGTAAGGAATGAAATCTATGTTGCACAAGAGAAAATATAACTAAACTTTTTAAAAATTTTAATTTCTGAATAATGAATTTCCTATTTTCAACATAGGCAGTGGGATACCTATATTGATCTTGTTGACTTAGAAATCAGCAGTGAGATTTCTTGATCCAATAGAAGTCATCATACAACCAGTATGAGAAATCATGAAAATGATAGGAAACATCAACCAAGAGAGGACAAGAATGAGATATTTACTCATATGATAATCAAGGAAAAACAATAATTTAAAAAATTAGAACACATGTACATCTTGCTTTCCTGCAAAACTTCATGAAAAGCAAATAGGAAAACATAACACCCAGAAATTCAAGGTAAACATGAACTTTAAAATTAAATCAGAAAAACCTAAATGTATAATATTGAGTTACGATGATAAAGAGTTACATTCACATTTTGTCAAGAGAAGGAATATGACACAGCTTGATTGTTATTTTTTCCCTTCCTCATCCACCCTGAGACTCCTCCACCCCTTATATACATAAGATTTGTTTCCTTTTTAAAATTACCATCACATTCCTTTCCCCCCTCATTATTTCCCCCTCTACCTTCTGTCCTTTTAAATATTTTCTCTTTCACAATACCAACTATATATGCTAGAACTCATTTACATCTTCATTTTCTCATACCAGAGAAAAGATATGATATTTGCACATCTGAGACCTATTTATACAATGGATCTGAAAGCAGATCCATTGAGTATGAATGACTCAACCTTATCATTTTTAATGGTAGAATAATACTCCATTCTATAAAAGAACCACAACTTCTTTACTCAGTCTCCAGCTAATGGAAATTTTGGTTATTTCCAAGATTTGGCAATCATAAATTGAACTGCTATAAATATGGGTGCATATATGTTGCTCTGATATCAATCTTTTAATTCTTTTGTATATAGATCTAGCAGAGGAATGGCTGGGTTAAATGAGACCTCCAATCTTAACTTTTTGAGGATTCTCCACGTTGATTTCCACTGAGGTTGTATGAGTCTACACTCCCACCAACAGTGGTCCTTTTTCTTCACAGCCTCGCCAACATTTGTTGCTGTCTAATCTGAAATAGCAGCCATTCTTTGTGGCGTGAGATAAAATCTCAGCATTGTTTTCATCTGCATCTCTCGAATAACTAGTGATGTTGAGCATTTTTTCATATGCTTCTTTGCTGCTTTTACTTCTTCCTCTGAAAAATATCTGTTCATTTCACATGCCCATTTTTTGAATTGGGACTTTAAATTTGGGTGGTTTTTTTTTTTTTTTTTTTTAAGCTTTTTATGTATTCTAGATAGTAGCTCTTTGTCTGAGAACAGCTGGTAAAGATTCTGTCCCGATTGTTGTTTGCCTTTTCACCTTTTGGTGGCTTCCTTCGCTGTGCAGAAGCTTTTTAATAGAAGGAGATCCCATTGGTTAATTTCTTCTGCCAATGCTCATGACTGCCTGCCTGTGACTTTTTTGAACATAGTGGCATTTAGAATTACTGACTATTAAAAGGAAAAAGGAAGAAAGGAAAGAAAGCCACCTTTACTTACTCTTTAGAAAGCCGTAATAAGGAGATGGGCTTTTGGGAAGATTAAGTTTGGTCTCTGAAGGTAATGCACACTACTGTAATTACCAGCAATATCTATTTTTGTTTCTGGCACTTTGTGATATTTGATATCATAATGAACTGTTGATTGTGTTTACAAACATTGGCAAAGTTCTCATTTACTATTTCCTTTTAGTTGGAATACTGTTTTGTTTAATGAAAATAGCTTGGCCACCTGAAAATAATTCTATTCATTTAGTTTAATAGAGAGAAATTACTTAAATTTAGTTTCTAAAGATTTGCTGCAACTTAGAAAACCTCATTCTGAAGAAGAAAAAAGAAAAAAGCCATAGTAAGTACAAAATGTCCATAAGCTTCCTATGCTTTCATACTTGTTACTAGAAATAATTTGTAATTAGTGCCTAGTGATATTATTTTGGAAGGAAAATAATATTGTCATTAAATATTATCATGGCATGCTTCTCAAATAATACACTAAGTTTCTAGTATCATCTTATACAAACAGAAAACTTGGGAGTGAATTTGCATTCAAGAAGTTTTTGCACATAAGAACTTTTTGTGCACAGAAGTTTCTTTTCAGAAAGCCCATAACTGATTGAATGGGCACATACCTACCCATTATTGAGTGACTTTTAATATGCAATTATAACTTTGTGTGGACCCAGAAATAAGGAAAATTTGTTGAGAAGTATTAAACTGGAGAAATCTTTAGAATTATTTAAAATTTGTCCATGACAAAGAGTAACATAATTAATGATAATTTATCATTGGTGCCTGGTCATTAGAAACATCACATTAAATTTATTTTTCCTAAAATTTTAAGAATACATTATTACTTTTTCAGATGAAAGAAGTAGCAGCAGGGATATTAAGAGATTTTTCCAATGTTATGCAAGTAGTAAATAGTAAAAGTAGAATTTGAACAATAGTTGAAAAAAAATCTATAGATTTTCCTGTCTATTATGTTTTCCTTTTCCTTCAGAAACAACAAATGAGTAATTTATAGTTTTATCTAAACATTTTCACCTAGGATAAATCCAGAACGGCTGTTATTACCCTAACTTCATGTACTGAGAAAGTTACACCAATGGCTAAAACTTTGTATTCTATTAACACCCGGTGGTATTCAACAGCACTTTACCTTTGAGTTGTAATAGCTTTGTCTTTAAAAAGAATATTTGCGAAAGGGGACAATGTTGAGATTGTAACAAAAAAGTAAGGAAACAAATTTTATATATATGGGGGGGTGGTAGGGTGGGTGGGGCTATGGGAAAAAATGAGAATTAAGTTGTGTCTTATACTGGTACAAATCCCCATTATGGAATGCAAGCATGATGTGTATATTTAATGTACCAATAAAGATAATTAAAAAAAAGAATATTTGCATTAAATTATCCTAGAACTTTTCCAAAGTTCTACAAATCAACTGAAAGATATACAAAAGAAAAATATCAAGGACATTCTACTTTTCTAAGTGAGATGCATTTTCTCTACCATTTATAATAGTTATATAGAAGTCAATATCATGGAATATTACAATGTACTTTACATATACATTCCATAGTTGGCTGCTCCAAGGCAGAGAGGTACATGGCTGATTGAGGGGCATCACAAGGAGAAACAGTTGATTGCATGCAGAGTGACACCCAAAACAAGACTTCACCAGCATTTTTTCAGTCCATTTATCCAGACTATTTAAGGTGAGTAGAACTCACATCCTTCATCCTTGGGCCTCACCTTGAACCATGAATCAATTCCCATGTCTAGATCTTGCCACACTCTAGATCCTACCACCTCTGAAAAAGCCTCACCTGTGATAGCATGAGGCTTTGGGGAGACATCAAAACACGGCCACAAGAAGGACACAGTCAGCTAACAGCTCAGCACAGGGTGGAGCATCAGCTCTCTAGACACATAGCTTCCAGACAGAGAACACATTTTCATCTCCAACTTGCCACGTTAGTTTCACCACAAAGCTATTTGACACAGCATTTGGCCTCCCCATAGTGAGAAAAAATTACAGAAAAATGCCAAAGATCTTCTCCTCACACATTTTTTGCTTCCACTTATCCTAGTTTTTGAATCCAAGAAACTAAGTCTAACATTCAATACCAAACATTAGACTCTAATTTTTGAAAGAAATGTCAGAGAACTTATATACATTATTTAATGATTAAAAGAAAAATTGTCATAATTTTAATATACATATATGCATTACTATATCCTAGTGCAAAGCAAATGATTACTTACTTGCTTTCTTGGTTAATAACCATATGGAATATCTTTGTAATTCAATTTTGCTCTGTATAACTATGAATATAGAATAATTATTTTATAAGTAGCATACATATTCTTTTTTATCTTTTAGTCTTTATCTTTCAACCAGGATATTTTACATTATATTTTATGCCATTGCTGATACAATTAAATTACATGGAGAATTTCTCACTTTCTATTTGCTGTAATTGCTATTTTATTCTATTTTTTTGCCTTCTTTTGAATTAATCGACATTTTTGTATTTCATTTTATCTCTTCTGTTTCTTTTTAGCTCTCTCATTTTATAATTTTACTTGTTGCATCTTTGATTTATAGTGAACTTTAGATTAGTACTTGTCCCAGCTGTCAAGCAATGAGAGAGTTTGTCACATCCCAAGTGCTGTTCTGGTTGAAACATCATAAAAGCTTCCTGATAGTATGTCCTTTCTCTTGCTCTTCATACATTCCTACAGGGCTGTGTTTTCATCTGGGATGATTTTCCATCAAGACGACATAAGTTCAATAGAATTTCTTGATAATTTAGATGAAGTAACAAGTAAACCTTTAAATTTCTCATTTTAATTTTTTTTTAAAATATCACTTGGCTTTCAATTTTGATCAATGTTCCAATATCAGTTTCACTCCACTTATTTTCCTAGCACCTTGAAGATTGTATTTCATTGCTTTCTGCCTCAGATAACTTGCTAAAAGTCATCTGCTCATCTCACTGCTGCTCCTCCCAACTTTAAATGTCTTCCCCAATGAATATTTTTAAATTGTCTTTCTCATATTTGTACTATAGCAGTTTGATTATAATGTACTTATGTGTTCATTTATTTGCATTTCTCTTGATTAGGATTTGCTCAGCTACACAAACATTTATTCTACTAGTTTTAAAGCTTTGATCGCTACAAATCCTGCTATTTCTCCTACCTTCTCATTCCACATCTATAAAATTTCCATTACACATGGATGAAATACTTAGACTTTCATTTCATACATTTTATTAATTGTTTTGATGTTTCCATTCTGATTTTTTCTTGGTGTTCACATTGATATTTTCTACTGACTTGCTTTAGAGATCATTAACCTTGCCTCCTGTTGTGTTCAGTCTTTTGTAAAACCCATCTGAAGGATTTACTAATATGCATTTATTAATTTATTACCAGTCTTAATATTTTTATTCCAAAGTATCTATTACAATTCCATTTCTACATCACAATTCTTCAGTGTCCATTTATTTTTTCTTCTACACTATTTAACACATTTAGTACAATTATTTTAGTCATTTTAAATACCTTGTCATATCTCTAACATTAGAATCATCTGTGGTTCTCCAATTTTTATCTTTTCTTGTTGAATTATTGTTTATTTTTTCCTACCTCCTCTATGATTATCAGAAAATTTTAATTTCATACTGCAATTGTATAAAAGAATACACTTATCATGTGTTCTAGACACATGTGGCTTTCTCTTACCTGCCACAGTAGTATCTACACAAAGCTCTCTGACACAGCCTATGACTTTCCCACAGTGAAAAAAATTACATAAAAAAGCCAAAAACCTTTACCTCACACATTTTTGCTTCCACTGATCTTATTTTTTGGATTCAAGACATTAAGTCTAACATTCAGTGCCAAGCCATATGTGTCAAGATCATACTTGTTTCATATAAGATTTTTTATTAGAAGTTGATAAAATGTTCCCTTTAGAAGCATAGTCAGCTTGCTAAAAAAATTTTGCTATTGTCCTTGCTACTTCAATTGCACAAAACACTTTTCCTGTCCAATTTTCTCTTAGTCTTATATCATTTTCTGCTGTCCACTGCATCTTAAAGATTAGTCTTACTAATGAAACTTGGAATTCAAAAAGATTAATTAGTCCCTTTTCTCAGTTGTAGGGTATTGTAATGGACTATGCTAGTATCTCCTTGGAACATCTGTGGTGAAGCTAATTAAGTGTTAGAGTGCTGTTTGGATAAAGATTGATGGCTGCAGCCACTGTGCCTGGTGTTCAGGTGTGTGCTTTAAACAGTGTAAGTCAAGATACATAGGAGACACTTAAAATCACATAAAGCAAAGGCAACATCAACAGTCTAGTAAAATGAGGGGGAGAGAAAGAAAACAACAAGATTCCATTTCATATATGCATACTCTAAAAGTCTATTATATTGATCCTAAAGAGAATATTAATATTGTCCTTTAAAAACAAGGGCATTGCAAGAAGTTTAGAATTCACATTTCCCATTCCATAATGGAGATGTAATTTTTTTCAATGACGTTTATCCTGTCGAAGATTGGAATCCACCAGTGAGACACTCTTAAACCTTGACAAACATAAAAATCATTTATGTAGAATGCAGTGTTGCAAGATTTTGAAAACTAGAGTTTTGTTTATCATTTTAAACTACATGGATATTTGATGCTGACAGACATAAATCAATAGTTTAGATTATAGCTTCTTAGCTTTAAGGCTTGATGTCAATGATAAACATTCACTAAATCTTGATTTTCTGATTTGAAGATGGTAGTCAGAATGTCTCTTACAGGTTTATTGTAACAAAAAATATCATTTTATGTGTGAGCATAATTGAAGGCTACCAGGTCTGAGACATTTTAAGCACTTGAGAAAAAAAATGTGTCATATTGTAATTTTCAACAACAACGTCCAGGTCTTTTTAAGTAACTGGCAACCTGAAACATATTGCAAGAGCTCAATATCTGCATTGTTTTGGTAGAAGGAGAAAACAAATGTAAATGCAATTATCTTCTATGGTCTTCTATTTATTTTGAGTATTCAGCAGAAGAGTGAATAAATATGATGAGAGGATCCAGCCATTTTCCAGGTGTATCCCCCCTCTTTTTTTTAAGTGGAAAGTCAGTCACTCTTCAGAACTACCATAAAATAATTAAATAGTTATCCACTGTTATTGCCTCTCATTTCCAACTCTCCTGGGCTACTTTCATAGTAAACCTCTCTTTGGGGAAAGACTAACCCCATAATAAATGTATTTTTTACACTTGAGAGGCCACACAGGTATTCATGTTTTACAAGGAGTAATATTTTCTTTTACAATTTCTCCCAAAGGTACTTTATGTCTTTCTAATCCATTGAAAAAATAGTAAAATTCTCAAATCCAATGTATTAGAGTCCAAAAGTTTGCACACTATATAGTCAGAATTATAACTATGCATTGTCATATCACTTACAATTCATTTGGTAACACTTGATGCTATTAGTACTGTATAAGTATAAATAAATAAATATATGTTATGAATAAAGTCACAAGCATAAAAATATAGACATTAAATATAATATGTGCTTGTATAAAACCCAATTTGTCTGATATGTTTTTCTAGAAAATACTGAAAGGCTTTTCAAGTTAAATTCATAAATTTTCACATGTATTTAGCTTAGCTGAGTTTCATGAATTGTGTTCTAAGTTGCAAATGTTAATAAATATAAAAATACTATGAAACAATAGACTGGCTCAAATAGTTTATTTTCATAAACACTGTGCTGTCAAAGAAAAATTAATATCTTTTCCCCACTTACTAGAAGGCTCATGACTGACATTCTTATTACAAAAGACAAATTACTGAGAAAGAAGTGTACTCATTTATTTAAAATAAGTTTTATGTGACAGAAGAGCTTTTACAAGTAAAAAGACCCACATAAAACTATGTATTTTAGTAGACTGACATGCAGAAATATTACTGAAAGACAAAGGGGCACGATTTAATGGTCATAAACTGAGGGGACATTAATAGACTTTTCTTGGATTCTTTATTCTACAGTTTTGTCCTTTGAATATAGGGCAAGAGACTTGTCACATGAAAGAAATTATTAGAAAGAGAGTATAAGAATTTGGAAGTGACCTTTCTCCTTCTACTTTTTTTCTCAAGTGAAAAGGTGACATATTTTGGGATACTGTTTCTGAGCTCCAACAAATGTTTACTGAAATAGTCTATCTATATTATCTTATTCTTCACATTTTTCAATCATAGGGCATTTTTTTTTTACTTAAGTTATATCCTTCATGAAATTTTATTAAAAAGGATAGTAAAAATGTGATAATTATTCTATTAATGAATCTTACATTCCCCTAAGTTAGACAGATAGAATAGTTTAATATTAACTCTATGTTGTATACTTGGTCTTCTCTCTTCAAAATTACAAAATGTTAGCCATTGATAGACTACATTATAGGTAGCAAGTAAATCTGAATTTGAAATAAATTCCTAAAATAAGTTTTCTGGTAGTTGTCAGATAACTCTTTCAGAAAGATTGACAAGGATAATTGAAATTTTGTTTTGAATCATCTAACTTAAATAATTAAAATATACTTTCAAAAGTGAACTTTCAAGTCAGTGAATTTCCAGACTTTTGAGGTATTGTTTCTGAAGGTCATACATAGTTCACTCCGAATATAGCATAACACATTTAAGGACCACGTAACATCATTCTTACAGTTGAAATCTTAAATGTTCCTCACTAGGCTTATATGCTAATATCTCACCCTCTATCTGTTGATGCTGATGAAGGGAGCAAGGGCTCCTGGAAAGAGTGACATCAATGGGGATGTGACCTTACTGGGCACAGGGGAAGCCTCCCCACTTCCTTTCTCTTTGCTTCCCTAACACAAGTCACCTTATGCTCTCTCAACCCAGCCTAAAGCAGCAGGGCCAAGCAACCATGGACTGATCTCTCGAAGCCAGGAGTCAAAATAAGTATTTCCAGTCTTTAAATTGATTTTACTTCAAATATCTGTCATAATAATGAGAAAGTAACATAACCATATATCAGTACAATCAGTAGGCATTCAGGCACCCAATATATTGAAAACACTTTTATGGTACTGGAATAATTATTAATATTATGCATTGACACTTTAATAAATTTAGGATTAGAAAAAATTTCTAGAATAATAGTAGAATTTTCAATTCTTATTCTTGAAGTACCTTTCAAATATTTAGATAATATTTCTTAGGGTTTTGTTAAGAAAATGTGTAAGTTCTCCTAAAAACAAAGCATTTTAAAGATGAAATAATGCTTGTGTATTAAATTCAACCATGTTTTCAAAATTAGAGACATAATGCAATGATAAGAGACCGTTTCCAGCCTTATGAAAACTAAAATTCTGCGAAGGAAATTTGAAAGCTCAATAGCTTGTGGATGACAGATTCAAAATGGCATATTAAGTAAAACTGGGACATTCTTTCATTTTTTATCTAAACATTTCTTAATTATAATGTATTGGAGAATGTACTAGAAGATGTATGAAAGCCCAAAACATTTTGAAATTACTGATTTCAAGGAACTTGGTTTGAGGATTAAAAATGAAAAAGAGACTTTTGAAAACTATATCACTTATATTAGTGATATAAGATTGCAGGACTATGTGGAAGTGTGTATCAGAAGAAAATTCAAATAGAAGTATCAGGGAATTAATAACTTTGTGCGAAGAATAATTAACAGAGACTTAAAACACTATTCAAAATATCTATAAAGAAAGAAATATGTTATTAAGAAAAAGTCATAGTGAGATCAGATAATGGAAAACAAGATATTAACAACACTAAAAGTTATTTAGACAAACAAATTGACAAAACACTCTACCTTGGCCACATATAGATTCTTATGGCCACATATATATTCTAAAATAGTCTATCTATATTATCTTATTCTTCACATTTTTCAATCATAGGGCATTTTTTTTACTTAAGTTATATCCTTCATGAAATTTTATTAAAAAGGATAGTAAAAATGTGATAATTATTCTATTAATGAATCTTGCATTCCCCTAAGTTAGACAGATAGAATAGTTTAATATTAACTCTATGTTGTAGAGTTTGTGCATGTCTCTGTTAATTATTCTTCGCACAAAGATATTAATTCCCTGATACTTCTATTTGAATTTTCTTCTGATACACACTTCCACATAGTCCTGCAATCTTATATCACTAATATAAATGTTATAGTCTTCAAAAGTCTCTTTTTCATTTTTAATCCTCAAACCAAGTTCCTTGAAATCAGTAATTTCAAAACAAATTTGTGCATGGAACCTACCCTAGGACTGGCCATCTGTAAAATTACAAAAAAAAATTCACAATAATTTTAAAGAGACAAAAGTATAGCTCAGTTTTACTTCATTGTGAGGTTATAGTCAGAGAGATGTGTCACTGAGCACTTTCACCATTATGTAGATATCATAGAATGGACTTACATAAACTTAACAAGTACAGGCCAGTCACTCAACCTGGCCTGTTATTCTAATAAATAGACACAATAAATGCAAAACTATGAGGCCACTGGCAGCATTACACAGCATACCACTTCACTGTAAACATTGTTTTTAATAAGTAGTGGTACACTCTAAAGTAAAAATATACATATAGCCTAGAAACTATATAAACTAATACCATAGTAATTTAGTATCAAGTAGTGTATATCATACACAATTACATACACTATATTTTATAATGCTAGCAATATAATAGACTTGTTTATACTAATATTATCTCAGATATGTGGGCAATACATTATGTTAGAATATTAGAATGGCTACAGCGTCAATAGGTAAGAGTAATTTTTCAGGTCCATTATAATCTTGGGAGGCCATCTTAGTCATGTGTTTCACTGTTCACCAGACTGTCATTAAGAGATACACTCTAGGGGCCGGGGAGTTAGCTCAGTGGTTCTGGCGCCTGTCTTGCAAGCGCAAGGGCCCGGGTTCGATTCCCCGGTAACCACATACTATACTGGGTGTGGAGACTCACGCCCAGCAGCAACCAGTACCACATACCACAGTGCCGGGCGTGGTGGCTCACGCCTGTCATCCCAGCACTCGGGAGGCAGAGGCAGGAGGATTGTGATGTGAGTTTGAGGCTGAGCTCAGGGCCAGCCTGAACCACAAAGCGAGACCCTGGCTCAAAAAAACCTAAAAAAAAAAAAAAAAAGAGATACACTCTAATGTGCATTTTCCAGTCACAAGGTAATGTAATTTAAATAAGTAACAATTAAATGCAGGAAATTCACAAGTATTTAGAAATTAAATATCATTATAAATAATCAATAGATCAAAAAGAAATCACAGGAATAATTTACATAATTTAGGAAATATGTTGTGAAGAAAAATAGAAATATAATTTGCCAAAATTGATGGTATGTCACTAAGGCAATGTCTGTAAGAAAAACATATAGTTATCATTGCTTACATTAAAGTTTTAACAAGTGATCTGAGAATAACTAATTACATATATATTTTTTCAGATCATCAATATGTAGATCAAAGGTTTTTATTTTGTGGTCTTCAGTTTCAGGAAATGTGTAAAACATTTACATATAGACATAGTGTCTATGTTAATTTTTGTTGAAGAAAAAGCCCTCAGGTTATGTCAGGTCATTAAGGCATTCAATAGTCCCTCTGTCTATTAAAAATTCCTAAAACTAGTTATACCCAAAACTACAGATATAAATATCATTCTTTACCTCCACACATGACCAAGAAATATGACAGGAGCATAGAAGAATACAGGATAAATAAATATTGTTTTTGATCCTTTCTATTCTTAGATGGGAATCTTTGTGACAAAAGACAGATTAACAACAGGAAGACAGAGAAGCTTGTAGACATGGATCATACGTGTGCATACATGGCAGATCCTCAGGGAGATGAGTAAATCTTTAAGAGGTGACTTAAAATTCTGGTATCTTCAACAAAGAACAGTAAAATTTTAGAGAAGTAAGAACACGCAAAAAAACCAACTTGGAATCCCTAGTGTTGGCAATTTGTGAGAAGGCAAATAAATGGAGTCCCTTGTGTGAATTCCTGTCAGGCCTTCCCAGGAAAGAGGGTTTGTCTTTGTGAATCACTGGCAAAGTTTAGGCAATTAGGAGGTAGCAGAGAGTTTTTCTTTCACCTGCTTTTAAAAATTTCTTCAACTTGGGCCGGGGAGTTAGTTCAGTGGTTCTGGCTCCTGTCTTGGAAGCGCAAGGACCTGGGTTCAATCCCCAGGTAACCACATACCATACTGGGCGTGGAGACTCGGCCCAGCAGCAACCAGTATCACATACCACAGTGCAGGGCGTGGTGGCTCACGCCTGTAATCCCAGAACTCGGGAGGCAGAGGCAGGAGGATTGCTGTGATGTGAATTTGAGGCTAAGCTCAGGGCCAGCCTGAACTACAAAGCGAGACCCTGTCTCAAATAACCTAAAAAAAAAAAAAAAAAAAAATTCTTCAACTCAAAATATTGTAGGGTCACTAGGGCATAGGTAGGAACTGCATATTCTGGTCTCCCACAGTACTATGCCAGCTTTATGGAATACAGTAAGGTCTAGAACAGAAAGAGAAGAGAAAGACAGATCTTTTGAGATCCACCTGCAGCCACACTCTTGATGTACCCTGTCTTCTGTACTGATTTCCACCAGGTCTGATCCCTCTGTCACTGCCTATTAATTTCTATTTAATTTAGTGTCTATAATACAACTACCCAATGGTTTTCCTAAAGCAGATTAGATGATCACTTAAAATCTTTTGATTTATATCACTTCCAATATTTATTTCCTCTTGCTAACTGAAAAATTATATCCTTTAACCAATATCTCAGTCCCTCTGCTGCAGACTAACATGCCACTGTCTGTTTAGGTGACTTCAATTTGTTTTCTTTCCAAATGTGTAACTTACAGCATACTTTATCCTTAGCAAAGATATGCAATTATAATTTTTTGATATTTGATAAACTTAAAGAAGGAAAATATTAGTTTTAGGAATTTTAGAAGCTTCTAATTTCCTCCTCAGGAATTCAGATGTTTTTCTTTAGGCAGGGGCCATTGAAATTGCATTAATGATTATTTCCTTGGGCTTATCATTTTCCTATTCTTACATTGTCTCCAACTGTACATTTTCTGCAGTGTTCTCATTTAAAATGTAATGGAATTTAGTTGACGAGCTCTCATGCCTGATTTTTAACTCTGGGATAGCATGAAACAACTTTAAATAACAGTAAGGTGTTAGAATTGAGCTAAGTATTATATTGAGGGCAACAGAAATTTGTATTAAATCTCAGTTTGCAAGAAAGTTATGAAAACATACAAACATTATAGAATACATAAGTAATAAATGACATTGATTTGGATCAGGTGTGTCAAACCATGTATCTGAGAGACAGTCTTGACAGTGAGCAGGAGCTGAGGGGAGCTGAAGATGAATTTAATTTAAATTCCATCTCACTCCTTCTTTATTAAACAAGATTGATCTAGTTTCCTAAGTGCCTTCTGCCTCAGTTGTCTTGTTTTTAAAAGAAGGATAAGAATATATCTATCAGTCTCTTACACTGCAACATAATTAATTCATATACAGATTTATAAGGGCATAAAAAAACCAGAAGAATTTAGTAATTTGTGAGCAATGTGTGAGCAATTACACTTAAGTTTCAGAACAACCACCCAGTTACTTCTTTCTAATCTAGGTGTTGGCAGGAGACCCAGAATCATACTAAGGTTTGATTGAAGCTTTGTGGATAATACATGACAAAATTAGGATCTCATGCACTTTCTCCTACCTCACCCCACACTGATGTCTCCTGCTCAGACAGGAGGATTTTGTAGTCCTGATTTATACTTCTAGGTTTTATTGGGAGTTATATGTTTACCAGAGTCAGAAATTATAACACTGAGGAAAAGGAAACCAGAAATGACTGTCAGGTGTGTAAGAGTTACAGTAAGTGATGTTTCAGTCAGGTTAGTCTGAAAGTTGTGCTGTTTGCTGCCATTGACTCTGAACAAAATCTCGCTTAGCAAAAGGCTGACTTCTAAGTAATTCCTATTTTCAGAAAAGCGGCTTTATTGGATTTACGTAAACATAGACTATGCAAATAGATAAACAAACATAAAAACAAGAGACATAGCACGGATTCAAATGAAAATATACTTCTAGAAAGCATAAAAGTAAATAAATTTTCCTTGGAAACTTCTCTGCACTTTGTAATTCAAATTGTACAGCCAGCAGGGATTGCTCATATTCTTCATGCTGTTGCTTTCCAAAGTGATGGTTCTTTCCATTCATTAGAGAGAGGAAGTAGCTACGAAGCTTTAGAAAGTTAAATGCAGGAGCCAAGCTGCCGCTCCCAGCCTAGGAGATAAACTTTACACATCCAGGAAGGCTGTCCAAAAGATCCCCATGGTGACACCGCATCGCTGGGATGGTTTGAGAAAGATTAAGTCAAGGGGAGGAAATTTCGTATGTTTTGTGCTTCCAAACCTCAAACTGTTTTCACAGCCAACAGAATAAACTGCAAAGTAATTAAGAGCAGTTCTGAGGTCAGATTTGTTCAGCTTGTTCTTCAGAGCAGTTAACATTCACTGACTTCTGTATTCAGTTTCCCTTAACTTGGCAAATGCCCTGAACGCTAAATCCTAACACTGTTTGGATTGAGAAAAAGCACTGAGCCTAAAAAAGACTTTAATATTCAAGGTATTCTAGGTATTTAAGGCTATTAGAAATTTAATTCTACACACAAGTGTCAAACATTTTGTTTGCCTTTGAAAACATCTTATTTCAGGAAGTATCATTTCAATCATTTTAATAAAATCGGGACGACAACTATTCATTTGAGGCTTTCCTTCAAAGTTTTGATCAGTTTTAAAGATATATCCATTGACTTTGTTATATTCGCTGTCAATTTGGGAAACATTGCATGATATTGTTTCAAGCCCCGCACTGTAACTTGGAGTTAGCAATGTCCTGAACCTACTTCCTAGGCTCCACGCAGGTTCCGCTGTGGTGCTATCCAAAGACAACAGATTAGGAGCCTCTGAGCTGCAGGAATAGAGAAGATGGTTGCATGTTTCTCTTACAAACCATTTCACTGTGTCCAAGTGTTCTGTATTCAAATGGATTGAAATATACAGAGTCGTGATGAGTTAGATATAGATTTTCCTCTTACCTTTTTATATCATTTTGACATAATTGTCCCAAAAAGTGAGAAGAAAAAATGAAACTGCCTCTTATTTGCTGTGATTATGGAGCAGAGAATGATTTTAACAAGGGGCTCAGTAGACCTGGTAAATTATCATCCCGTCCTTTATGGCCAGAGAGACAAGAATTGAGAAAAGCCACTTAACACAAGAGAGGTCACTTTAAACCAATTTTGCTCTTTGTTTTCATGGATGGAAAGATGAAAAGATGTTGATATATCATCCACAGAAAAAATTTGTCTTTTCTTAACCATCTAAGTTACATCATCAGTTATACTCCCTGTGAGGTCCTACTCATTACTACTAGATACAAGTACAAAAGTTAAGCTACTACTGTACAGTTAGTAACTCACACCCTTCTTGTCAGACTATCTCCATTTTTATAGATGGGTTTATCGAATTTGAGAAGTGTAATTGCCCCAGATTCACACAGCTGAGAAGCTCAAAATGTTTAAATTGTGCAGTGCTGCCTTTTAGAATTCAATAAGCTGAATTTTGTAATCTGTAAGATTCTACTTCAGAATGTTCAAATTCTCATTTAAATCCAGTGAAAGTTTTTAATGTATCCCCCCACAGTGTAGCGTGTGAGTAGATCTGTCATCTGTCTGTCTGCCTGTCTATCTATGGTATCTGTCTATTTGTATACACACAGATGCATTACTGTGGGTTTAGATCTTAATTAACACATAAATAAAAATATTCATAGATTCTAAATTCATCAGAATTCATTTATATGAGTAGCTCAAAGTTATTTAGTTGTAGTAAAGGTAGTTCACAGATGAGATAATTATGAGATCAGAGAAGATTGAGATTCCAGGAACCTGATGACTGTCTCTCACCTCTGGGAACAGAGGACTTTGTAGGACAAGTGTATGTAGTAGGTGAAGCACCCTTGGTAGAGTTGTGAGCATACTAGGAAATGCCAGATCAAGAAAGCAACAGAGAATTTTGCAAAGCAGGAGGAATGCCATCATGGTCATAGAAACTAAGGCCCCCATAGGAGTATGGACAACTTAATGAGCAAAGGAGATGATAGATATTTAGAATTTTCACTAACAGAAGCCTAGAGTCAGCTCCCCCCTAGCCCAAGTAGTGTATCAGTGCTATCTGTGCAGTTAGTGTTTAACTTCTGGTCCTGCTGAAACTCATTTGTCCACATTTTCTTAGTAGTTGCAGCCAGCTGTGATCCATGTCTTGGCTGACCTCAGATGCTTTATACACCATACCAACTGGCTTTCGCTTAAAATGCCTTGGTCCAATCCATTCTAATTAATTCACAATTCCTAGAAGTTAACTCAAAAAAACAATATGTGTGTCCTTTTAAAATAAGTACAAATAACCAGTAAATACATGAAATTATATGGCAAGAACAATAAAATGGAAAGCAATCATATTTATATAGCACCCCAAGCTAGAGAGAGCAGGGGAATGGAAAAAATGAGAATCAAGATATGTTATGTACACGTGGGCCTCCACTGGTGCATTTGGAACATAATCTCTATGGCTAAAGCAAGATCACTATATTCTTAATTTTTATTTTCTCCTGCTTTTGGAGTAACTTCCATAGACTTCTCAAGTTCACTATTTCCTCTTTAGCTGCAAGAGTCTACTGACAATGCTTTTGTTGCACAATCTTCATCTCTTATTTTGTTTGTAGAATTTTCCATTAGATTTCTTTTTTCTTAAACTCTTTTTTAAAATCTTGCAATTAGCCATCTGGTCTCATATGTTATCCTAAAATAGAGCCTTAACACATATCAATCATGGTTATTTGATTCTCTTGGATATTCCAAGTTTTGTAGCATCTGAATTTTGTTAGTACAATCGGTTATTTCCTTAGAGAAGTCTTCATTTGTCCTCTTGTTTTGTACACTCCTTGACTTGGGGTGAGGGTAAATGCTAGATTTCTTCTCTAAGATTATATATGTTGAGATAATTTTTAATGCTTAGCAACAGAGCTACTATTCTTCTTGTGGGTCTTAGTGTGGAAAGTTGAGCCATTGAAACCAAAACTGAGCTGGACACTCAGTTACCATGGATTTCAATTTTCTCAGGAGATAGGTTATGTTTAGTGCTGCAGCTGGTTGGTCAGAGGGCTATTCTCCCTGTCTTTGAAATTCTCACCAAGTAAATATATCTTATTCTTTTCATCACTCCTGTGAAGTATTCCATAGAAAATGGGTGTTTCTTGCAAATTACATGTGACTAAATGCTTGCTAACCTGAAAACAACTATATATGAGTAGGTAGAATCTCTGCCCTTCTGAAGAAGCCTCCCTCCTAAGCAAGCATCAGATTCACATGTCTGGGGAAATGTGTGCTTCCTAGTGTGCCTCTTTCTCTAGTAATATTTCTCCTGTGCATGTACTCCTGCAGACCTTCCCTTGTATCCAGCACACAAAAGTGTCTTGTTCCAAAAAGTAGACTGGAGAAAAAGATTGTGGAAAACTACTTCACTTCTCCAGAGGCTACTACTTCCTTCTCCAGTTTGCACAGTAAAGTAGACTTTCTTGAGCTGCTCAAGTTATCTGTGCCATGAGGTAAACTTTCTTCTACATTTGTGTCTCTCAGCTCCATTCTGTGTCAAGAGGCCTCCATCATTTTGTCAGTCACCTCAGCTGAGTTTGTCTAGTGGGTTATGCATGGTCCAGGTGAAATAACACCACTATTTCTCCTCTCCTTGCAGGCATCCGTCTCTCCTTAGACTTTCAGCTAGTGGGTTGTGCTGCTCAGCTCTCTACTGGGTCTCACGAAAGGTACTGACCCTTGTCAATCTAGAGTTTTGTTGCTGGAAGTTTGGAAGTGACACTCAGTTCAGCTGGGAATATGCTTATGTGAAACCAATCAACAGAGAAGCAAACATTGTGAGATACCTGAGGCTACTGATGATTTATTCTTGGTAGAAAAAGAATAGTTTTCCATGGAATTGTCATATTTGAAAATGTCATACTAGGGTATTTATTTCAGAAAGTCAGGAATCAAGCCATTTTCTTTATGAGTCAGGAATTTCTGGAAGCAATAGATCAAAGCTTCCCCTGATTTGTGGGTTCAAGTTTGTGTTTCATTGTTCACTTGTCTTCCAGTACACAGTAGACTTCCTGGGCCAATTGCAAGGAATAGAGAGGCACAGTTACTTGCAACTAAGGCAGAGGAAGATGTCATATTTGTGCTTTACACAGTTCTTGTTTCTATTTTCATTACATCTATAAATATAATTAATATATTTTTAAATGTTCTATTTTATTGCCAAGTACAACATCAGTTCTCCGCAATCCATCCTTTCTTCATGTTTCCTATTGTAAAAAATATTTTCATCTGCATTTCATGGAAGATACCCGATTCTTCATGTCAGTATGCAAAACTGAGAAGAAAAAGGAGCAGCGTGGGTCTTTTTCTAAAATGTCTTGGTCTCAGCTTTATCAACTGTGTGATAAACCACTTGGTCTCTTTCATTGATATTTTCAAGGGTTTAGAAACTTTCCCATGCTCAGATATCTGTATTTAGTAGCAACTGTCACCCACACGGTTCAGATTTTCAGGGGCTACAGGTATGGTCTGTCCCATGGAGGATGCTGAGTTCCCTGGTGTCCTCACTGTCTCCTGTCTGTGAAATGCTCGTCTCCTAAGAGTATTGTGTGCTGTTTTCTTTGCATCTACATCTGTCTCCTCTTTGGCGATGCATTTCTTGTTTCTTTTTCCTTTTTTAGCTGTTCTACGATTGCACCTTTCTTGACCTGCCAGAGTGCTTATTTCTTCTAATGCATTCTATGACACTTGATTGTATCCTGTCTCAAATCGTTCTCCAAATCTTTCATGGATCATGTCTTTCCAAAATTACTAGATTCCCTAAGGGAGGAAGCCTGTCAGTCTTATTTTGTGTCCTCATGCTCCCTTGCACATTGTCAGCCATACAGCAAGCAAGTGACAATTGCTGAGTTGAAACAAGTTTGAATTTCTTTATTGAAGAGGGAGAGTGGGAAGAGACAAATGTGAGCCCTGTATGACTTGAATACTTTGTCCTTTGAAGCTGATATGGAAGGTCAGTTGGAATTTTAACAATATTAATAAATGTGGAACTTTCAGAAGGCTATTATGTCATAATGTCTCCTATCATGGGTGAATTAATGCTATTGTCATGAGAATAGCTTTGCTTGCTTTCACTCTGTTTGTCTGTCTGTCTGCCTGCCTACATTTCTGTGTCTCTGTCTACCTTCCCACTATGTGATAACATAGTAAGAAAGCCTACATGAGATGCTATAACTTTGATATAGAACTTTCCAGGCTTTGCAACTGTGCCCACATAGATTTTATTTCATTGTAAGGCACCCAGACCAGCATTTCTCTGTGGCGGCAACAGAGCGAAGGCAAATGGCAGTTAGATAAAGTATAAAGGGGGGAAAAAAAATCACCCGCTGACCATCCATCAGCACTTCAGAACTACAGTGACTCGGCTGAAATCCCTGAGACAGTCCCACCTCTGATTTCCGTGCTCTGGGGTTGCCTGCTCCTTCCCAGTTTCTCAGAAGCCGAGGTTGTCACTGCGCATGACTGAGGCCGCACTTCCGTGTGAATCTCCGTGTCGTATCGTTTTTGTGTGTGCACATATTCAACTTTCTCTCAGAAGAACTGCACATCTCTCTCCTTTTCGTGTCACCCGTCAGTTACTTTTTGATCCATCAGACGCCTTTCCTGGGGTACACATAACTGAGCAGGATCGATTTCACTGAGCATAATCCTACGGTAAAGGAATTAGCAGGCTTCCAGAAACATCTGTGGGTAACTGAATTCTGCCACTTTAGTGTTAAGTATGACACACAAATGACAGGATGAAATGGCTTTAGATGGCACATGTGACATCTGCAGGAGGGACTACCCCACAGCCATCAGCAACATCTCAGTCCTGGGTGGCTCCATCTGCGTATCACCCAGGCCACCTCCAACTCTCGTCTTGGAAGCAACACCCTGTCTTATCTGATCTGTGGCTTCAAGTTTCACTCATGGTCATTAGGCAGTGTGTCCCTTTGAGAGCAGAGGCTGATGGAAGCTTTTGCTGCTCTGCTACCAGGAAACATATGTGACTATAATGGAGGATTTGTGTATCCCAAATTGTTGCATAACCTCAGATTTCTGTAGGTTTATGATTATTCCTAATGTGATCCTGATAGCAAAATGACTCAGAATTGCTTGCTGAATACTTTGAATGCTCAGATTTTGTCCAGCTAAAATAACAGCTGATAACCACTGCCTAACATAGCAAACAATTTAAGAAAAAAGTAGTATTAAACAATAACTTTTGAGGAACAGGCAGGAACCTTTAATGGTATCAAAGAACCAGCAATTTATTGCTGAATTATTACCTTCCATTTCTTGGACAGAACTTTATCAAGTATGTTTTGACCAATAGTACCAACTCTTTTCATAATATCCCTGCAAAAAAAAAAATGAAACAAAACAAAGTACAATAAAATAAACTTATTGCTACCAGATTCTAGGTCTAGTGCTTTTGAAAGATTTAGCCAACTGAAACTGTTACATTTATATGCCTCAACATGAATAAAATAGACATTTCTGGTAAGGAATTTGAATGTGATTAATTTAAAATTGAATAGAACTTAAAATATGAAAATTTAAATTGAATTTTTAAAAATTCTTTTTATGCTGTTTTAAATAAAATTCTAAGCATTCATACCTAAAAATAAGGTACACAATAAAATAAACTTTTTCCCCAGAAGAAAGTGTCAGCCAGGCAAACTTGAAATCTATAATATATGATGTTTTGGAATAGCTACCAAGTCAGCATTAAAAAAAGTAATTTATGATTTCCATTAGAGAAATTTGAAATTTACTTTCTTGACACTAATACCCATATCCAGGAAATCTTAAGCTAGGGGAATAAATTATCATTATTTAATGTACTCTAGACATTGACAGCCAGGCTGTACCACAGCCGGCGCCATTATTTCCCTGTGTAGTAGATGACAGGTACCAAGCAGAGCTGTCTTTCTCTGGGCAAGACGGTGACCTTTTATGCTTACCTCCCCCTGAAGAATTTCTCTGTTTCTCCTTCTCTCTCACCCTCTCTCTTTCTCTTCTCCTTTCCTTTCTACATTTCCCTTTGCATATAACTTACAGAGAGACATAAATAAATACATATTCGTATCTTAATATCTAAAGATTTACTTACATAGCTGGCCCTGCTTTACAAACAGTATTAAACAGATTATTTCATTCACTCTTCATAGTATATGAACATTATCTTTCTATTCATACAAACGTTGTGTTTTTCTTAACAGTACTAGGGGTACTGTACAGTACCCAGGGCCTTTGAGAGCAGAGGCTGATGGAAGCTTTTGTTGCTCTGCTGAGTTATATGCCCATTACCACAGGATTTATTTTATTTTTCTTATTTTTGAGAAGTTTTAACTCCCCGATAAGCTTTTTATTTGAAAGGAAGAAAGATTTTAAAAATGTGGATAAAAGGAAGATTTCCTGTAGAGCATGTGGCTACAGGATGGTGAATGAGGTTACTCAAATGCCAACTCTGAAACATAAAGAAATATGAGAAAGTTTACAGAGGAATCTTGCCAGATTAACCCTGGGAGAGAAGGTTAAAAAATAATGGGTTAGAGAGAGAAGCTGGGCCACAATAGAAGTGATACAAAGCTTCAGCCACTCCCTTCTAGAAGAACTAAAATTGGACAGGACATTATAAATAGCCAAGATAGGATGGATTTTTATTTGCTGGATGGGCCAGTTATTTGAGAAACCAGCTTACTGACAGAAGGAGGACATAGAGGTTTCACTAGACAAAGATATAACCTAAAAATCTGAACAAGCAGCGCTATACCTGGTCAACATTCCTGAGATTGGGAGGAAAAGTCCTTCGTCCTGGCCAACTGGGTCACTGTGCAGAACATAACATCCCTACATGGGCAATTTGAGGACTTCTGTGGCACAAACTATGAACTTTGGTCTGGTATGAAGCTTACACTTTGCTTTCTATTTCTTTTCAAAAGCACCCATGTTCTACCATGCTCAGTCTGTTTCCTAGGCCTCATCTTTTCTTGAAGGAATTTCTGAACAGGGACAGGTGTCTACTTCTCTTTAGGTAGTAGGTCATGAGCTTCTTCATGTGGTTCTAAGTAATATCTACCAGCTGTACATTTTACACAGAAAACAAAGACAACTCTTTCCAAGAAAGTCTTTACAAGTCCTCATCATTATCACTTTGTTTCTACATTGTTCTTTTGGTTTATTTACAGTGAAGGAAGACCCACTAGCTTTATTATGCTGAAGCTGTCACTCATTTTCCTTAACCATCAATCTCACTTGCTCTTGCCTCAAACTTTTCAAAGGCTGTCTACCCCTAATACCTTTTCTCATGTTTCTCCAACATTTTGACTTTTATTTTAAAACCTATATTTTCTTCTACTGCATTTCTTCTTGAGCAGCAATCTTATATATTAAATTTTTACATTGATTGCAAATGCAGTATCTACTCAGTAGAACATAAGAGTATTTGCTAGGGCCTCAGGCCTACTTACCAACAGTTTGAAACTTATTACCTGTGAGACTTAAGACCAGTTGTATGTTATATCTGAGACTCAGCTTCTTTGAAAAGTGGGAGTAATGTATGCAACACAAAATTAACATAAGCACATTCCAAAATATTTAGCACGTACAAAGGCAAGTTAACCCGTACAAGAAATGGTTACACTATTGTTTGTTTTGTATTCTTATGAAAAAAATGATCTTAAGAATTGTTTTTAACCTTAACACTTTACCAATATCCAAAATACATCAGAAAATCACAGTGTAAGAATCTTTAAAGATTCAGTGAGGCTTAGTATATATTTAAAGTGGGTTAGCAATGTGACAGCCTAGGCAATGGAGCATGTAATATCACTGTTGAGTACTACCTTGACATTTAAAAAATTGTGTCTAATAGTGACAGCATTTTACATCAGATTTTCCTTGTTAACAGCTTTGCTTTGGATCCTGCTTTATCTTTTATTCTTTATAAGACTGATCGATTGTAATAAAGATAAGACAGTCATTTCCTCAAAGCAGGAAGTTAGTCTCAGAATGCTGGAAAACTTATTAAATTCAATTGTAATTATGTAATTGTGGTAGTAGCTTTGTATGAAAGAAATAATAACATTATCTCCTCTATTCACTTCTCAGTGTCACTGTAATAAAACTCTGCAGATGGGTGCTCTGGAAAAAAAAAGTTTTTTAAAAACCTCTCCCACCAGTAGGTGATGTACATCTACACAGTTTTCCTCTTTTCTTTTCAGAGGGCATTTATGTGATCACTAGCAGAGAAACATCTCCATTGAGTGTAGTCACTGAAGAGGACAATTTGAGGAAAACTGTTTGATAAATAGTTTTCATTTATAGTCCCTAAAGCAGTGTTCTCTAGGCAGAACATTGGGCTGTAAAGCTAGAGGCTTGCATCCTCCTACTGACTCTACAATGACTTGCTCTGAGGCCTTTGTATTTATAAATTTAAAAATATTTTAAGAAAAATGTTTTAAGAAGGACTTAGGATATAACTGAGTGGCAGAGCACTGACCTAGCATGGTAGAAGCTCTTGATTCACTTCTTAGCACTGTAACAAAATACACAAGAAAATCAGCTTTTATTTTATGGGTTATATAATTCTTTTGTTCAATCTTTTAATTTTGGGGGTGATATTTGTCTCTTTGAGAGATGAGTGTTTACATGTATGTATCGAAGCTTCTCAAGCAGTGATTGGCTTGTGGATGTTAAACAATATTTTAGTCATGACCATTACTGTATTTTATTCTCCTGTGGTGACAGTTTAGAATTCTCAACTAGTAGGGTAAACTAAGGTGTTACAGAGATCACAGAGTCAGGCCGCCAAGTCAAGTGAAGTTAAGGCAACTAGCTGAGTTTATGTCAGCCTAGGTATAGGTGGGCCAAGAGGGAAAAGATCATTGGCCTGGATGATGGGGCTAGAAACAGCTTTTATAGGATGGTTTGGGAGGGGAGAGGAAGTTGTCCTGGGAGAGTGGAACATTCTGATGTAAGGAGGGGAAGTTGAGACTTGGAGAGGGGAGGTACAAGATTTCTCTTACTGTTGGATGTTCAACTTGTAGGTGTTGCTGGATGTGGTGGGTACGTTTGTCCCCAAAGCCATGCTGTATCTTCCCTTTGTACATTTCTTGAGGGTGGAAGAGCTCGGGGAGCACCTGTTATAAACTGATTCTTCTGCTCTGCCTGGGTAGGGGGTCTGACATTAGTGAGTGGTTTGTGTTCAGTGGTCTCTCCAACTGTCATGTCACGTGTGTACCAGAATTTCTCTCTTCCACTCTGAGCAATCCCCTAGACACTGGAGACCAGCATTTCCTTATGCCGTATAATTGTACCTTGACTCAGTTGTGACTCATGTTGCTTCAGCCACTGAGACTGGCTTTGTTTGGGAAAAGTGAGGAGAAAGCTGTCTTTCCCTCCTGTGTTTCACTCTGTTGGAGCATCCTGCGCTCTGGAGGAAGGAGCCAGCCTCACTCATGTGGGGGCAGGTGGAACTTCTCAGAGGCAATGAAGTCACTGAGTCTTCACTCCAACAAAGAGTGTAATCCTGCAGTTGGGAGGAGGGCATGCACAGGGAGCTTGGTACGTCCCCTTCGCTCTCTGTGTGGCATGTGTGTTTTCCTTGGCACCCACTTGGTTGCCCTTCTGCTTTCCCTCCGTGAAGATTTGTTTTGATGTAGGGCAGATTCTGTAACACGATTTTCTTGAATGTGCAGAGCCATGTCTGTTCTTTATAAATTTCCTGCTCTCAGATGTCATGTTATAGCAACAGAAAATAGACAAGGCAGGCACCATTTTATACTCAGCAGTCCTACACAATTTCACTCATTAAGATTTTGTAGTGCTTTAAGGCTTTCACTCACTGAAGATGAATTATCTTCTGGGCTTCATATATCTTGTAAGATAATTTTTCTAACAGAGGACAACGGGCATATTTTTAGTGACAACACTGGTTTTATATTCAGGGAAAATTTAAAACTGCAAATAGATGTAAATGTTCATATGCACCCATGTCTTCAAAATAGATTGGTTTCTGGATAATGGAAACATTTTATTTGAAAACATCATACAAATATAAAGAAGCGTAAAATACTTCTTTCACTAGTATTCATCCATTTTTAAAGTCTTAAATTAAAATACTGGCCTCACATATTTTCCCTTGAAGTTTTATCAGTTTTTGCTTCATGTCTTTTGCTACTTTATCAGTGTGCCCATTTGTACTAAGGATTGCTATGTGTTCTCGAACAACTGACTCCATTAGCATTATTTAATATCCTTTATCTCTAATCACTCTCCATGTTGTGAATTTCTTACTGAAATTCATACGATTATTCATGATTTATTTGACTATCTCTAGCACTGTATGTCTTTCTCCACATATGTACTCTTAACGCATACACCTTCATATTTAAAGTGAGCTTCTTGTCAATAACATGTGCTTAGATTCTATGCACCCTGACAATGTTTCCTTTAAATGGAAGACACTGATGTTTGTAATGATTGCAGATATAATCAGATTAATTACTACTGTATGTGTGTCTGTTTTCTATATGTTACCCATGTTTTTTTCTTCCTTTTTTAATCCTCTATTCTTTTTCTATTTTTTGTGTTTTTACTGTATTTACACAATTTTGTTTGCTCTCCTTTCTTAGAGTCTGTAAGGTATATTTTCAACTAACACAACACATTCCAATCACAACAGTACTACTTCATGCATTAAGTACCTTATGATATATAATCCTAAATCTTCCTTTCCATTCCTTGTATTATTGCTTATATTAAGTATACATGATTGTATGATTTTAAAGGAGATTCATGGATATATGAATAACATATATAATTGCTATTGCTTTTCACAAATTGTTATTCTTTAGGTTAATTATGAGTAAGAACAATAAAAATTTTAATTTGCCCTTATTTACATACATCCCCAATCTCTGATTTATATCTTTCTTTCTTTTGAAGAACTCCTTTTACCATTTCTTACAAGACAGGTCTACTGAAAACATAATCCTTTAATTTGTGTTTTTCATATGCACTCTCTATCCTTCGATTTTGAAGGACAATTTCAAAATGTACAGAATTGTAGGTTGTTGTATTTTTTACTCCATATTTTAAATATTTCTCTTCATTCTCTTTGCTTGCCTTTTTGTAAGCAGAGGTTGCATATAATCCTCTTCTTTTGTTCTTCATTGTGAATATATACACCTTTTTAGTTTATTTTGAAAATTTTTAATCTTTAGTATTTCATAGTTTTTAATGGATATACCTACTAGACTTTTATGTTCTTATTTATCTATTTTTATTGACCCTGCCTAGAATTCTCTAAGCTTCAAGAGTTTTGGTTTGAAGTATGACATTAATTTTGGAGAATTTTCATTTACTATTGTTTTAAATAATCCTTTTCTTTTATTCTGTATATGTGTATTCCTATAATGTACAACTCACACTTTATATGTTAGTTTTACAGGTTTTTTCCTATTCTTTCTTTTTTTAGTTTTTTGTTTTGTTTTGTTTTGTTTCGTTTTGTTTTTAAGGTAAGATTTTGCTGTGTAGTCAAGGTGGCCTTACATTCATGGTCTTTCCCTTCCACCTAAGTTCTGGTATTATACTACCACATTTGACTTTTTCCTTATTTTTTTAAAAAATCAGTCTTTCTTCTCTTTGTTTTTCAGATTTGAAAGTATTTATTAATATGTGATTATATTCCGAAAATTGTTCCCAGCTCTTTCACCAATTTGCCTCAATGTCATTCTTCATTTCTGTCACTGGTTCTGATCAGTAGTTTTTATTTTTGTTTTTTTTATAGAATTTTAATTTCCCATATATTGTTCATTTGCCCTTCTGTCCCCTTTATAATTTATGAAGTTTATAAAATTATGGGAGGTTCCCTATGACTGTTCCACTAGAATTTTTAATATTAACTCTTGTCCACATCTATCCTCCAGCACTTCATTAATCATATTTCTGGTGAATTATTTTTCTGCAATGAATTGCTAAAAAAGGCTTTTGCCTATTATATTGTGGTTCTCTGTACCTAAACCTGTCTTCAGTTTGGAGGCAAAGATTTGACCTGTGACCTCCTCTTCCTTAAATGTAACATTTTTCAGTTTTATTTTACTTGTTCTTAGGATGGAGCAGAAATTTCCACACTCATGTGTAGTCAGAGTTTAAATTTTTTTTAACATTTTTTGTCCATTTTCATTTTCTATTTATTCTATTTCATTTCTATTCAATATCCATATATATATATATGGATATATATATATATGGTTATATGGTTTTATATATATATATATATATGGTTATATATATGTTATATATATGTTATATATATGTTATATATATTTCACATATATAACACATATGTCATATACACATATTTAACATATATATGTTATATATCTAACACAATGATCAGAATATTCTCTAAAAGAATCACACTTTAATAATCAGCTTTAGAAAATTTATCATTGGTACATTATTTTACTCAATCTCTTGTTGTAGTCCACTTTTCATTGTTATAAAAAGATAACTAAGGCTGAGCACTGCATTCAACAAGAGCCGTATTTAGCTCTCAGCTCTGGGATGTCAGCAGCCTTCTGCTTTTTCTCAATCTCAATGCAGTTTTCATGGTGCACGGCATCACTGCTGGGTATGTTCAGGACAGATAACACAACGAGCTTGGTAATCCAAGATGGACAATCAGCCAGTATGATTTCTTTTTTAACAGCACTGATGAAAATCAGGGTCCAACAACTCCACTAGGATTCCTTTCCAGGGTGAAGCCTGCAGTCTTCCACTGGACTCCATCTCCTAATTTTTTCAATACCTTTCTCTACTACACTGGGTACCAACTTTCTAGCACAAATTCTTGAGGAAACACTTAAAATACATACTAACCAAAGCATATACTCTCAGTATTCTCATTTTTTCAAAAGACCTATTGATGGAATGTACAGTATTTTTTTACTGACTATGGAATTTAATCTAAAACCATGTATTCTATTTACTTGTTACTTATTTTCATTCTTCTTTAATCTGAAATAGTGTCATAGAAGTCCATCTTGTATGTTTTTGGGATGTGTGTGAGTGTGTGTGTGTGTGTGTGTGTGTGCACACGCTGTGGTTCTGTTTTGTTTTTTTATTTTAAATAGAATAATTTTTAAAAGGACTGGAGATACTGCTTAGTGCAAAGCCTGTGCATGTGGTCCCTAAACCAAAAAAACAAAACAGAACCACAGAAAATAGTCTCTCTGAGTTGTCCAGGTAGGTCTAGAATTTGCAATCATCACTCCCAAAGTGTTGAGGCTACAGGAATGTGCCACACATTTTCTTTAGCTTTAAAAACATAATATTTTCTTAAATTTGTCTAGAGTGTTACTGTGAACAGGTTTAGGTTATGAGTTCTTAGTCATATCACATTTATAGGTATATGATGTTTAGATGTTTCTCATTGGTGATATTAACTTTGATCATTTTATTAAAATATTATCCCTTTCTCCACCATAAAATTGTATTTTCTCATAGAGTTACTGAATCCCATTATGTCCAATAGTCTTGTTTTAAAAATTCGATATATTGAAAGAAATATGCAAAAGCTTAAAACTTATTAAATCGAAGACCATAAGAAAAGAAATGCTCTGGAAAAACAAAAAGAAGACAAAATATGTCTTGCACCCAGGGCAAGCCAGTGAAAGAGAGAGCATTGGTCACGTGACCAATGATCACTATTTTTTATATCCTCCTCTGACAGAGATCCAGGCTGTACCACACAGGGCATGCACATGCATTCTGGCAGAGACAGGTCTTCATGATTGATAAGTGATGCCCAATTATCTAGCCACTTGCCTGTGCCCTAATCTTCTACCTCAGTCTAACTAGTAACTATCCATGTGGAAATAATTTAAGTCTACAAAACCGTCTTGTTTCTTATCAAAATATTGCCCTGGATTCAATATCTATTAATGGCTCATGTCTGAACTAATCTTTATCATTATAGTTATCAAATGATAATTTTCCAGTTCCTGCTCTCCCTACACATTTACTAGTTGGCATTCAGCTTTGTGTTGTAAGCAAGGTAAACGTTGAGGCTTAATTATGTAGGAAGAACTTCTTTGTTCTCATGTTTCCATTCGAAAGTCTCACACATTCTTCTGTACAGATTAACCATAATCTTTATAAATAACAACCATGGAATTTCTGGCAAAATCTATATTTGTAAAGTACCATTCATTTAAAATATTCATTGAAAAACACTTAGATGTGGGAAGGTTTTGTTGGTTAAAAAAATTAAAACAACATAACTTATCATTAGAACTCAAAAACCTGATCAAATGGATTTTAGTTCTGCTCTCCATTCCAAAGGAATCAGATAAGACTAGTACATGGTGGACAGTGGCAAAAAAAAAAAATGTAGTTCTTGAAGTCATAAAAATGTACACACTGAAGTTCTTTTTAAAAATAGCTCCTACCTAATTTACAATAGGTCTACATGAACAAATTGAAAGAATGATTTTAGCATTAAACAGGCACCAGAAGAGAGGAAAAGTACATTTAAAATAAAAGTAAAAAAATCAAGTGGCAGGAAATATACTAACTTTCCTGTTGTTGGTTGGTGACATATATACTTGCCCTTGCCTTTTATCTTGTTCTTCTTTCTTTTTTCAAGTCATTAAATTACAATAAAAAAGGAAGCACTTAGTCCTACTTGACTCTATTGAATGTGTGGTCCTCTGACAGCTAAATGTCTCACAGGCTACAAAGCACTAGGTTCTTAGCTGTTCCTGTTTAATTCTTACTGCTCCCTACACACCTCCACCCTGTGCATAAGAGCAGCATAAAAGCATTCCACAGAGGCACAAAAAAGAGAAGCATTTTCTCTCAACATATCAATGTCATATATTAATTTGAAAGTGCACGACACTATGACTGCTTTAAAGTCAAAGAGAAAGAATGTATCAAAAAGTGATTAAGATTATTTTTGTATGTAGCTAAAGATGTTACCACAGTCTCTGACAGTTATTGTAAAAAGGTACACAGAAGCTCATACACTGCATACGGTTGTATTTTAAATAAGGAAAATAAAGTTACCATTGAAAAAGAACTTGGAGTTCTTTCAAAGAGGAAGGGAGATATCTGAATCTAGAACCACAGATAGGTGAGAGCTAAACAAAAGAAGCTGTGAGTATTGGTGATTAACATTATCATTCTCTTTTCTGGCTTGAGTGAGCAGCAAGGAGGCGATACACTATACTGTCTCTCAAGCTTCAGTT
>PVIR01017064.1:0-35581 GCA_004026965.1 Petromus typicus
TCAAATGATTGACTCAAAGAATCTTACAGAGAACAGAGTCTGAAGAGATTAAGTCAAGGAGACCAGCGATGTGGCTATGAACAACAGAGCAAAGGCACTCAGGACAGGATGTAAACAAGTACAAAAGACTGAACGAGGAAGGGACATATACATATAATTTGGTAGAATGTTTGAGTTTTTGTGTGCTGGTTATAGTTAGGGCAGGGAAGATGTAGCAAGAACAAACAATAGTATTCTTTACAGAAATGTGAGCATGTCACAAGTGATCTGGCTGTGGTGAGAAAAAGACAGTGACTTAGATTCTATTGGTGCTAAATTTGGATTGGTGGAGAACAGGGATATGGAGGGAGCTGATGTGCAGAACAGGAGTGGGGAAACCGAGTTTGACTGGAAATGGGGCTTTATTTTTAGTTCTCAAGTGACTTTTTCAATTTAAGTACATGTTTCATTTTAGGCTCAGCTTGATCTTCAGGGCTTGAATACAGAAAGAGCACTCATACTACACTTGGACTTCAGAGGTCAGTAACTACAATTTGCATCATGGGATGAGTGAAACCCCAAATTGCAGATACACTATTAGATCATCAAAGAGGCCAAAAACCTTGTGTCCTCATTTCTAGCAGGGACACACACACACACACACACACACACACACACCATTTTGTCCTGAAAATCTAGTATGTTTTTTCACGAATTGAAACAGTGTTAATGATTCAAATTTATTTCTCACTTTTTCTAATTGATCTCCTTTTAATTTATTCACACAGGAAGCTAAGAACAATGCTTTTGCACCCTTGTCTGGCTCACTCTCGATTATGAGGATATTTTTATGTGCTTATCTTACATCATAAATATTTTTTATGCCAGATTTAGTAAAAGAGCACCATAGAAACAAAAAAAAATGTATTTTAAAGCAAATCATTCTAAAAGTTCACCTTTATGGCACACATTTTTAACACAATTCCCTAATTTTTGCATAGACAAAATTAATCATATCTTTGAAAAGTGAAAATGTCTCACAAAGGAGCATATGTTTAGGGACCCCAGTTAAATAATAATATAAAGACCTTTTAAGGTTTGACCTGTCAGTTTGGTCTCATGTGGATAAAGTTCTCCTCTCTCTCCTTTTTTCCCCTTCACAACTCGATCTAAGGATTTCTAGTTCCTCCCTTGAAGGTTAGCCTGTGTCATTTCCTCTTGTTTCCTTCCCATTATATCAGGTTTCCAATTTGTGATCTGTGTACCCAGTGTTGTTTAAAAAAGCAGCCTAGATTTCTGGTCCATAAACACCACTTCCTCTGTCCCCTGAATTTATTTAAATGGCTGATACTTGAGCCCAGGGGATTGTTTATACTAACACCATGGAGTCAAGAGCACTTGTTACCCCTACTTCAAGATATTCATAGGTCAACCACATGGGCAAGACCCCTCATCTGTTACACTGCACGTCCAACTTTCTCAGGCCTTTACTTCCCAAGCTTTGTTCTTTGAGTTCTCACTCATGCCACTTTTTGAGGCAAGTGAAATATTTTTGTGGGTGAGTCAAAAGTATATTTTCTCCCCACCCCAGTTTCCTATTTATATTCCGTACATGACCTCTGTCATCCTAGAAATCACCTAGTGGTGCTTATTAATGTTTTAACCAACTCAGAAAGTGTGTATGCTTCCCCACTGCAAAGAGATTCTTCAATTATTCAAGATGTTAGCAGGTAGAAAAACTTCATGAGAACAAGTTGGGTTGATCCACTTATTCCACTATAAAGAAAAATTAACATGTTTTGAAAACAATATTTCTAAGTTGCTTTGAAAGCATTCTAAAAGTCTTAACATCAACTTATTTCTTGCAGATACTCTCCATCTGGCAGATGATTTTATTAATATTTTAAAAATAACATTAAACTAGATGTAACTTAGGCAACTGCTTGTCATAAAAAATATTCTCTGGGCCATTTGTTTTCCATAGAATATTTTCTCTCCCTGGCCAACAAAATGTCCATCATAATTCATCTTGGCTTTAGAAATGTTTCTCTTAGATTTCATCAGATCTTAGTCAAGGAGATACTAATGTCTTATGATGGAAACTATCAATAATGTTACGGAGTAAAAGTTGCATTTCAATTTACCTGTGGTATGCTTTACCCCTTGGGAAAAAGCATGCTTGATATGTGGAGTGGTTTTTCTTCACATTTGAAAAAAAAATTAAGTCCTTTTGGAAGATTATTCAATCTGAAAGCATGCCCTCCCCTGCCATTGGTTCCCACTATGAAAAAGCGATCAGTGGACTTGATGACATGACCTTGGATATCCGGGTTTTTCTTGATTCCGATTTCCCAGCCAGGGATGTCCTGGTCTTTTATTCTCTAGTTCAGTGCCTCATATAGAAAAAAGACTGATTGCTTATCAGAGGTTAAAGTTTAGGAGACATCAGGTCTTAGAATTTACCCATTCACTTAGGGTAGACCAAGTGGAAAGCCAACTCTCCATACATTTCTTAGAAGGCTGGGCCTTCTTGGTTTTACCTTTGTTCTCCTCTCTCATTTATGAGTCAAAATTAATAATCAAACAGTGCTTTCTCTCTCACTCATTCCCACAAATAACTCCTATTGGGTGAGTGGGAAGCTAGAGATGAAACAGTGAATGTCATTGGGAATACAGAGTTCCAGATGTTTTGTAGGAGGTTCTTAGATTTTAAAGAATGATGTGGTTGATTCAGAGCATTGGTGCCACATTTGTTCAGCTCTTGAAGTGATCTAATACATATACTTGACATTCTATGGACAGGTTTTGCCTCTCTGCATGCAGTGCTACATCACACACATGAAGGTGGCATGTGTGTGTACTGAATTTCAGATACACACACCCCTTTTCATGAGTACTTCTTCTTTATATAATTCAGTTATCTGATATCAGGATCATGGTAAGTACTTTGCAAATATTTGTTGAATAATTAAGAACACGAATTTCAAACATTGTAAGCATGCCTCTGACATTTTTAGGCTGATTGCTTGGTTTTTAGAATGTTGTAGAAGCACCAAAGTAGATGAGAATTAGAAACAAAGGAAAAAGAACCAAACACTCGTGGTGTGTTTACTTTTACTCCTGGTTTCTGACTCTATTACCCTCTTTGGAAAATGTGCTTTAAATAATTTTCATCTTAAAGGTGTAATGATTGGGCTTTGAAAAAATTTAAATTTCCATGATCTAATGAAGGACATGAAAGATAACTGTAGAGAAGCCATGTTTTCTGTCTCTTTGTTTCTAGTATCTAATAAGAAATAAGATTCTCCTTAACTTTTGCTTTTTAATTTAATGAATTAATAAACTGGGATGCATGGGTAATAAAACAAGAAATAAGTACTGACTGTTACTATTCACATTCATGTATTTTGAAGCACATTTTCATGAACTGGTTAGGTTGGAACTGAATAAATACAGAGTATAGCTGGAGAAGTTTCACATGTTACTGTCCTTAGACTTATATGGAACTCAACTACTAATGATTATTTGCACTCTTTTGCCTTGATCTCAGGGTTGATAGGAACAAAATTGTTGCTGCCACTTCCCAAGTTCAGATTTCTGAATCTCAATCCCCAGACCTACTTTTAGAATTAATCTCCCAATCTCTTTGAAAAAAAAAAATCTGCCCAGACAATATGCACTGGCCACTGCAAATATGTGTGAGAAAAAAGGCAAGCAAATTATGGTTTACTAACTTTTATTTGTCCTCGAGTTGTTCATTTGCAAACTTTTCGAGTGGTAGAGGATCGTGGCTGTGTGCATGGGAGGGTTGCTTGGGGACAGAGCTGTTCTTCAGACTAACATTTCTTTCTTTTTTTAAAAAAAAAATTTACTGTTTTTATTTTTACTCTCAGGGCTAATGATCTATTTTGACATCTTTGGCCTTTGTTATATTTGTTAATGCTTGTAAATAAAGTCACAATAAAAATCTATTTTTTATACATTTTACCTGAAATCAAAATAGAGAAGTCCAATAAGATTTGCTAGGAATATATTTCTTCTGCTATGAAGTCTTCCACAATATTTTGATGCACACTGATCTGACCCCAGTGTGAACGTGAGAAGCAAATCACCCTGCTCTTCCCAAGGGAAAGATCATGAAGGTCCACTAACCACATCGGTGTGGAAGTGAGGAGTAAGAGCTTTTATTTGTTTTAGAGTTAGAAGATACATGAACTGTCCATTTGCTTCTCATCAGCGCCTAAATGCCACTGTCTTCAGAACGCCATTCATTCTCTGCTTTGTGTGAATCACATTTAAAGCACCCCGAGAGTGAGAGTAGATTTCACAAGATGCTACTTTATTGTGCAGAAAAATGAATCGATTCAAAATATCATTGGAGTGATATTCACGTTGTTAACTGTCCTCTTCTGATGGTGAGGAACTGGTATGTCTGAAGTTCTTCCTTGTAGAATTACATGGAGAGGTAAAGGGCTCACCTATAAATTTTTATTTGCAGCATTTAAGATACTCTATGTGGCAATACTAATTCATAAATTCATTATGGAAAATTATACATATGAGAAAGAATTTGCAATGCACAAATTATAGACATCAATCCATAATTCCTAAGATGCTGCCAAAGCATAAGCATGGCAGTCAAAGTCTGCCTTCTTTAAAGAATGAACTCAATAAAGAAAAAAGCAAACAAAGATTTTGTATATAGGGGTGGGGGGATGCAGGGCGGGGGGAAAGGGAAAAATGAGAATCAAGTCATGTCATATTCTGGTACAAACTCTTAATGTTGAATGTGATTATGATGTGTATTCATAATGTACCAATAAACATAATTTAATTTAAAAAAAGAATGAACTCAACCTTGGGAGCAAGCTTCTCTTTTTAAAACTTGCAAGGGAGTCTGATTTCTACAAATGTTTCCTTCTAAAATCCTGACTGTAAATTTTCACTTAAAGTTCATAATTTGTCATAAAAATATTTTTGTCAGAATCCTAATATGTGGTGAATGCTTATTAGTTTTCTTTTTTTAAAAAAGGGCACACGAGTAAAAAAAAAATGCACCACAATTAAACTCCTTCAAAACACCCCCCTTCTTTCAAACACAATGATGCTATCCCTCTCACCATGTTTTGCAGTGGTTGGGGAGTTCTCTTTCCTGTGTTTGGTTCAGTCTGCCTCGAGAGCCTGAATCAATTCTGAATGTTCACTTTTCATGGAGGTTTTGAGTTTGGGACAGAACTAGAAGTCCAGTGGTGCCAGATGCAGGAAATGACACGGATGAGGATGTGCCTTCTCGTCTCTGAAGTCCACTTTTCTGGTGGCTGGCACTTGGTGGTGGAAGCATTCACTGTATTTCTTAATCATACCTCATCAAGCCACTCATCAAAACCACTTTAGAAAGTATCAGGTTTGTGAAATGAGTGAGAAGTGAAGGGGAGTCTTTTGAGGGAGAATTAAAGGCAGTGTGTCTTTTCAGTGTAATAAATATTTTAAAAGTAAGCATTCACCATATACTTGGATTGCAACTTGTATTTGAAGAAATATTAAGTTGGAAGACACATTGCATTTCCCAAAATAATCTTGCCCTACAGGTACAGGTAAGCAATACTTAGGTAATAATTACAATGCAAATAAACAATAAAAACACCACACAAATGATTTGGCACTTTGAAAAGAGTTTCACTCTTTTAAAAATGCCTACTGGTACAATCCTGCAATTATTACAGTTATTCATACCTGAGATTCTTCCTTCTGAAAATTATATTATCATTTTGCTCTGTTTTTGTTTCTTAAGAGTATCTCCATTGTCCTATTGTTGGATTATTATTGGGCTATTTCAACTATTTTTCCTTTTTTTTTTTCCTCTTGTAGTTGCTGGGATTTTTTTTTTTTACTTCCTCCTACTTAATGCACATGAAAGCCCCAGACACATTCATAGCCTAATTTAATCACGGATTAAGTTGTGCATAAACTCTGCCTATTGGGTGAAGTGTGTTCATTCATCTGGACAAGCTACTGCACATCCTTTGACAGACAGCTGCAGCTGCCAAGTTCTTCTATATAATTAATTGTTTCCTTAAAATCTGTCAGCTAATGATGTAGTTTTTGAACAGTTTAACTTATTTGAACTACATGGTAATGTGTGGTACCAGATGTGAGCATAAATGTGGTGTAAGGCTGGACAAGTGCTGATTAAAGACTGATACTAAGAAGGCTCTTTGGACATGGACAAAAGAAAATGATTGGAAGAATCCATGGCAAGACACAGGTAAAACTTAGCTGTCACTAGTTCACGTTAGTAGAAAATAGCCATTAGAACTCAAATGATAGCTATTATATCCATATTTCTTATTTTTTGTTCAATTTTGAAATACAGAAGTATTTTCAAAAAAAAATTCTCTAAAGTTGAACAGATTTTGTAGTACATATATGACAGTTGTTAAAAATCTGTTGTTAACAAGTAAAGCCTTCTTGTCCAAGAAGTTATCTCCCTTGCTGATCACAAGATCTATGGGCTGGCTCATGAATCAGTGATTCTTGGCATATTGTGAAGGGAAGATGGCAAGAGACGGACAGAAGTTTGTCCTGTAGAACTTCAAAAAACGAGGTAGTAAATTTTACTTTTATTTTTTAAAATGAATTACAGTGTAAGTGGCTTTTAGAAATTAAGGGAACATCAGAAACCTTTGGAGTTTATGACTGATAAAATTGCCTATCAGTGATTTCAAGGGGAAAAAAGAAACTTCATTCTTTCTGACCTCTCCTATTCCTCATGAGATACCTGTTACTATCATTATTTTACAAGTATAGAATAAAATGTACTGATTTTAATTAATTTGTAAAAGATAAAATTAGCAGAAAGTGAACTAGGTAGGAATCAGATGTTTAACTATACTATCTTCAAAGTGAGCCTCACCAAAAGTACACATACCTTCACTGACAGTATATCAATATTTATAAAATATACACACATATAGGGATTTTAAATCTTTTAATAAATAATATATTAATTATGATTACATACTAATTTAAAATTTCAAACAAGGTAGATATATTTAGAACATGTCTAATAAAATGTTTAAAAAATAGTAGATGGAGATGGCTGTTAAACTGATGTTTAAGAAAAAGAAAAGGTCCTTAATTGTTTTGTTAGACAACATTTTAATATCAATATTTTTAGGGTGACAAGAAACCACTGGAAATCCCAGGAAACTATTGGAAAGTATTTTTAATGAAATGATGTATAGAATATCACACCAAACCAATGTCCCACATGTAGAGAAAGAAGGAATAAGTCCACCGGCTTGTTCAAATAAGTACAGCTGGGTCAGCTCTTTGCATGGGTGTAATGAATATACTTGGGTAAATAAATTTATTTTATAGAGAAGCATTTTTTAAATTATTCTCATGGGAGTCCTGAGAAGAGATGTGATACGGATTGCGTTATATCCTGACAGGCACGGATGGTGATACATTGATTGTTATGGAAAAGCTAAAACCAGACACTATCCACACCTGACTTTTAATCAGCCCATCACTTCATAAGATGCCTTGTGATTTTGATTTAACATTGAAGAAGTAGCTGAGGATGGAAAGACTTTCAGGAATAGTATCAGGTGTCTATCATAGTAACTTTAAAATGGTGTACATTTTTGAAAATGGCCAGGTTCCTGCAAATTTCACATTTTACCCAGTCTGCTTTCCTTCCTTGTCATATAAAAATATGAATGGTGCATTACTGGCCTTACTTGTAAAATCCATAATCATTATATCTTTTCAGAGACAAATAAAACTAAGTTGAAAATTAGGATTCAGTTTGGTACTTTTTTCTAAGAGGAAGTGCTCAAACTTCTTGCTTTTCTGTGGCATATACTCCTTGATGTAGCCTTTTGAGAAAGCTTGGGAAGAGAAGAAACCCACCACTGTGAGTGGGACTTGGGGAACCAGGGAGATAATGCAATGGGCTTCACGGAGGAATGTCTACTTTGTGTTTTGTGCTTTCTTTTTTTGTTGTGTGTGTGGATGGGGGGGCTGAGGAGAAAGGGGTAGAGATAGTTAGTATGTATAATCAGCTGTTATCAATCAACCCTGGAAACTCCCTTGTGGTTTGACATTTTCTAAGACTGGCCTGATCTTCCTGTTGGAAAGCGTCCAACCCTTAGTGGATGGTGGTTTCCCTCAGTAGCAAATCTTGGTAAAAATGAAATTCACATGGTGTTTTTTATCTTTCTTATTCTTGGATGAAGTTAATTAATTTGCTATGTGTCTATATCAACAGCATCCTCTCCTAAAGAGTGGATTACAGTATAATGACAGTGGAACTTATGAATATTTATTAGATTTTGTTTTGTACAGCCAATTTTTGAATGAGTAAGCCCAGGGGAGAAGTTTCTCCTATCCCTGAATACTTATGTTAAATTTACAAATCATCTTCTTGATTTAAAAGAAATAGGATGGGTGACATGGTTCACAACCAGTTCAGAATCTTGTGGTTTCATTTCCTTCTGAATTTTAGACAAAATGTCATTCATGGACAATTCTCCCTGAAAACTTTGCATACATATCATTTCTGTGCCTTTTACTGTCTATATTTCTACATGGTTCATTAATTCTTACATACCTCCTATGATTCCCACATTCTCATCTTTTCCACTTCATCGGCAAGATAACTAAGTCTTAGGAAGATTCTTTCAATAACTTGCTGAAGTTTACCCAGCTAAAGCTAAGAAGAATTGGAATTTAGACCTAGAATTTCTCAACCCTAGGTTTCTGTCTCTCAGGTTGAAGTGAAGCATAGACAACTTCCCTAGTTTTTTACCTGTCATCTCTGTGGCAATGATAATGACCGATTATTATTTAATTACTTTCCCTTCAGCTTTCCTATATAGGAAAGGGTCAGGTATAGCTGCAGGTATGAAACCTAGTAGGGTCTGTGGGACAAAAGACATAAAGGAATCCAAAACAACTGTTGAATATATAAAACAGAAGCTATCGAGAGACCTCTGTGGGACTGTTGGTAACTGACACAAAAATTTCACTAAGCTTCACTCCTACTACTTAGTCTGAGTCGATTTAAACAAAGCTGACACACACCAGCAGTTGCCTATGGACAGAGTTTATAACATGGGGAGTTTGCCAGAATCCAATTACAGCTCTTCTTCCCCCTCCTTGTGTGCTTGTATGCGTGTGTGTGTGTGTGTGTGTGTGTGTGTGTGTGTGTGTGTGTATGTGTGTGTGGGTGACGAAGCACAATTTTCATGACTAGCTTTTAAGAGGACCAGGTACAGGACTTTTGGAATGTGCCAGTTCTGGAGAAAATTATGAGAGGAAGATTTTATTCTCTCCCTCTACCTCTCCCCTTTATTTTTGAGAGGGAGGGGTCACAACTAGAAGAATTTCTCTTTATTGGTTTTTCCTCCATCGTGATGAAGAAATTGATTTGTGCTGAAGTCAGAGTGAGTCAGATAATAAGAACCAAAGTGTGTTTGGCCCAATGAACATGGATGCATTGAAATGAGTCCCAGCAAACTCCCCTTCTGGATGTTTAACCACATGCAAACAGGATGGAATGGAGGCTTCGCCATGGGTGTGGTTCTCCCACCTCTCCTCCCACAAACTCTCCTTCGCCTCTTTCCCCGCATATGTTTCAAATTGTAGCAATGGTGGTGGGAGGGCAAGGCTTGCTCTGTGAACTATAAATAGCACAGCCAAGAATTCAGAGAGTTTGAAGAGGGGAGGTCGAGGAGATAGCAGGGCAGCGAGGTGGGATGCTTCCCAAATGGAGCCCTTTGCATTACTCCCAACCACACCTACTTCTGTAGTGTATTAAGAGTTTTGAGTAAATACGTGGTCAGCCTCAAACCCAACCTGAAAACAAGAAGCTATAATAGAGATGGTCCCTGATAGATAGTCACTTCCCTTAGCTTTTTGGAAAAATACAGTTATAGTCAGGCTAAAGTGGACCAAAACCCATGGAAAGATTGATGGAAATTCATTTTAAAAAGCCACACACATGAAAATAATTTACACAGGAGGCTTTCTGCACCACAGCTGTGCTGCTTATTTATTTTGGACGAGTTTTTGCAAAAATTGGTACCAAAAACACACTGAATTCTTGCTTGATAACCTTACAAATGTCAAATTAGCCCTCTGAACTCAACACCCTCTTTTCTGAGTAGCTTGCTGTTTAAAGGCAGATGGTCTTTAGGATCTTTCAATATTGAGTATTTCAGCATTTAGTTGAAGATCCAGCCCATGGATCCCATCATCTCCAATGTGTGTGACACTCAGTCCTGTTTTTCTATAACTCTGTACACCCAGAATGGGCTGAGTGGAAGGCAGAACACTGAACATGATGCCTGTGTAGTGTGTAAACCTGCCTTTGCCTTGAGGTGGGAAAAGTGCTTGTAAGGTGCACTCCCAGACTCATAAAAGACACACAGATGAGTTCTGTAGCACACTGTGGGCCCCCCTCAGACCACAGAGCTCAGAAGCTAGAGTGGCACCTGCTTTGATGCTGGCTGATTTTCCTCTAAGCCTCTGAGCCAGGATAAGGCAAATGGTTTATGCGAGTTCCAGTGCACCTTGCAGGGTGGGATCTCCCATCTGCCTCAGAATTTAGAAGAGCTGGTTCCCTTGAAGCTATCCAACACATACACAAGGGTGTGGTGTCTACTGAAAGGACTTGGAAAGCAAGGCGTCATCCACATGCAATCAGTCACTTCGAGTGTCATCATCCATTGAACTATCCTCTGACAAAGAAGAAGACAGGGATTGATAGGTCCAAACTCTGCCATTGTGACAGGATATGTTTATACAGATCTGATCTGGATCATAATCACATTACATTTATTATGTGGATTTACCCACCCTCTTCCTTCTAGATTACCAAGTGCTTTTTTATCAATTATGAATTGCAGCAAATTAATTCGTTTAGGTGAATGCAAAGTTCACTGTTAGGCTACCTGTTGATATAATTGGCATATTTGGAAGAACTTATTCCATGAAGAGAAATTTTTCTCATTTACCAGAAGAGTCTTTGCTGTATTTATTAAGCCAGGAGGGTTGTTGGATTTGTTTTCTGGCACCTGATACAGAGGTATAATGGATGTGGTAGATTTCAGGCTGATGTATATCTTTTCAGATACGTGCATTAAAACACAAAGAATTGTTAGTAATTAAAAAAGGAAACAAAGCTTCTATATTAAAAGCTTTCTATATTCTGGAAAAAATGAGAATCAAGTCGAGATTGTAATATACTGGTACAAACTATCAATGTTGAATGTGATAATGATGTATATATAATACACCAATAAAGATTTGAATTAAAAACACAAAGAATTGAATAATGCCCATAATGCTCAGTTTGTCTGAAAGAAACCTTGAGGTGACACTAAATCCATTCAGGATTAGCATTCTTTCTTTATTGAAAATGCTACAAGTGGCTGAAGTCAATTTTAGCAGACAAGGCAGCTTTCACTGACCTAGACAGAAATATCTAACTCAGCCAGATGATTTTCTATGATTTTAACACCCTATCTTTTTTCACATTTATATTAAAATGACTAGAACCCATGAAAAATTACAATCTTATTAAGTAAGGTTTTTTTTTTTTTTTTCCCACAGTGACTTCTCAACATACAGATGTCAAGTTCCATTTCTGGAGCAGAATCTCTGACAGCACAGACTCAGTGAGTCAGTTTGCTTTCCGTCTGGAAAAGTTTTTCACTGGATCTAATACTTGTCTTTGATTATTTTTTCCAATTCATTAGGATGTTTCTTACCGAAGGAGAATAAACCTGCCCTAATGGGATCTGTGAAATCAAGTCCTGTCTGTTCTCACTAATACATTTTATTTCAATCCTTGTAAATTAACACACACACACACACACACACACACACACACACACACACACACACACACACATTAAAATAGAGGCGTTAGGCCTTTACCTTTCCTTGTTTCAAAAGAAACATAAAATATATCATGTTTCTCATGGAAAAAAATAATCGATGGAAGTCATTCGCCAAAATAAGCAATATATGACATGTTGTCCCAACATTTGTCTTGGGAAAAATAACTAACATCCTCTTGTTGATTTTTTAACAGAGCTGATATATATATATCACCCTTCAATTAAATCCTAGCCTTAACCTTGTATAGTAAAAACAGAAACAGTCTATATCACCACCGGGGGGCAATAGATCCTCCAATCCAGATCTTTGCAAAGAAAATGGTGGGGCCATCAGAGGCTTCTATTCTTTTTCTTTTTGTTGCCCGTTTGCCAATTTACAGCCACCAGAGAACATTGTACATTCTCCTGAGATACTACTGGAAAGAGAAATAAGTTTAAAAAAATAAAGACTTTGAGGCCCAAAGGGGTGAAAAGGCTGGTCATATAGACGAGAGAAGTAGATGTGTTCACGGTCTACATAGACTTCGTATAGATGAAGCTTAAATGTATACTGACAAAAATTCATGTTAGACCTTTAGTACGTATGATTCTTGTAGTTACTATTCATACTTCTGGACTGTCCTCTAATTCTCTGCTCTAAGGTTTTATATATTATTTTGTTTTTAATGAATTCTAGGCTTATTTCTCTATTTCATTTATAGGTGGTTTACTGAATTATCTTGAAAGGAATAAAATAAAAAGATTATACATTAGGGATAAAAACAAAAAACAGAAGAGTTATTCTTTTTTTAAAAATCTACTTATTTTTGTTCAGAACAATATTTCAACCAGGACAATATCCACCCCAACCCTCCATAGACATTTTGCAAAGTTTGGCGACTTTTTTTTTTTTTTAATTGTAGCTTGCTGAGAGGATGTGTCTAGTTGTAGCAGCCAGTAGAAAGTAGAATTGCTATTGCTAAATATCTCTTGAGACATAGGCCTGCCATCTCATTCAAAATATCAAGATGTTGGGAAAGTAAACTCGTACAACCCCTATGGAGATCAGTTTGGAGATTCCTCAGAAAGCTAGGATTGGAGGTCCCATTTGACCCAGCCATAACTCTGCTAGTAGATACACAAAAGAATTAAAAGATTCATATCACAGTGACATATATGCACCCATGTTTATAGCAGCTCAGTTTGTGATTGTTAAATCTTGGAAACAACTCAAATGTCCATCAACTGGACACTGGATAATGAAGATGTGGTTCTTTTGTAGAATGGAGTATTACTCTGCCATTAAAAATGATAAGATTGAGTTATTCATACTCAAATGGATGTATCTTGAGGACATCCTCATAAGTGAAATAAATAGGTCACAGATGGGTAAATATCATACCTTTTCTCTGTTATGAGAAAATGAAGCTGTAACTGAGCTGTAGTATGTATAGTTTATATTGTGAAACCGAAAATATTTAAAAAGGGAAGAGCATGTAGGAATAAATAATGAGGGGAAAAAGAATGTGATAGTACTAAAGAAAAAAAGAAACAAAGATTATGTATACAGGGAGTGAGCGGTTACAGATCAGGGATAAGGGGAAAAATGAGAATCAAAGTATCAACAGAGTGGAGACTGAGAAATCTTGTTTCAGAATAAGACAAATAAAGGAGTGAGTCATTTTATTTCCTTTGACATAAATAGAATAAGCTTAAAATATGATGCTCCACTGTCTTCTGCCCCAATATGAAGAAAACATTGGCATTCATGATAGGAATAGTGACATGCAGTCCCCTTGTCAGTACAGAGACCTTGTATTAAGACAACATGGAGGTGGGCCCCGGAGTTAGCTCAGTGGTTCCAACGCCTGTCTTGCAAGTGCAAGGGCCCGAGTTCAATTCCCCAGTAACCACATACAGTACTGGGCATGGAGACTCATGCCCAGTAGCAATCAGCACCACATACCAAGTGCCGGGCGTGGTGGCTCATCCCTGTAATCCCAGCACTCGGGAGGCAGAGGCAGGAGGATTGCTGTGCTGTGAGTGTGAGGCTGAGCTCAGGGCCAGCCTGAACTACAAAAGTGAGACCCTGTCTCAAAAACAAACAAACAAACAAACAAAAAAAGAAGGTGGAAGCAAAGTATCAGAAACACTGAAGTAAAATATGTCAAGCTGAAGAGAAAAAGAGAAAAGGTAAAATCCCAGACAGATGTGCCAGCTGTCAAAAGCAAAAGACCCAGGGATCTAGCTCAGTGGTTCTGGGACCTGTCTTACAAGTGCAAGGGCCCGGGTTTGATCCCTGGTAGCCACATATAACAATTTGGGCATGGAGAGTCACACCCACCAGCAATCAGAACCACATAGGGCCAAGTGTGGTGGTTCACACCTGTAATCCCAACATTGGGAGGCAGAGGCAGGAGATTGCTGTGATGTGAGTTTGAGGCTGAGCTCAGGGCCTGCCTGAACTACAAAGTGAGACCTTGTCTAAAAAAAAAATGAAAAGAAAAGACCACTTCTGAAACCTGAAACCTATTGATAGGTGAGTGGTATAAAGAGCCAGCCAGGTGGCCTAGATTTGCTCTGCTTTGGCCTGGTCTTTTCCTTCTCTGCCAAGTGAAGCAGACACAGTGTATGTGGATTCCAGGGAGCCTCAGCTGCTTAGGGCTGATCACTTGTGGGAGATGAGTAACACTTCAGTGATCATGGGGTTGTTTACCTGGAAGAGCAGTGTTTCTTCCTAGTCACAAGGCTTTGTCCTCAGTCTTTGCTTATCTCATATCCAATTCAACCCCAGTAAAAACTAATCAAATGCCAGAAGCAAGATAAAAACAATGACAGCAATGAAGGAAAATAAGCGAATGATAATGAGATCAATTTCAGTGTAGGTCCCTGAGGTTCATGTCAGGAAAAGGTCAGAGGAGATGTAAAGTTTGTCAGAATATTCTTTAATCCAGTAATTTAGTGAACCACAACTTCATGGTGAGCTCATACTAGTGCACATGATTCTTCCTTGAGTTAATGGATATAAAAGGCTCAAAATTTGGAATCTGTATTGATGGATTTGCAGTGGCATCAGCTCAGCTTGTGCTGTGGGGGGATGTGCATCTGCTGTGTGGTGCTGAGAGAAACCCTGACAAACTGGAGCATTTAAGGAAGAATCATCAGGAGGGCAGGGTAGGAGACTGGGTCATGGGACAACCAATTGAAAGGACTGGAGAGAAAGAGACAGGGAAATATGATAGGTCTTTCTCACTACATATAGTGCTACTGTGAAGGTGGCTCACAGAAATTCCAACATTGAATTATTACTGCAAAATAATTAACCAGAAATGGAATTGGGTTCTTCAGTTGAGTTCCCCCTCACTACAAATTAAACAGTTAAGTGGTGTTATTTTTAAGAGGCTGCTTAACTGTCAAATAGCACTAGAAGATGCTAAGTTGTGTTTCCAATTAAGATTTGCTGTTTTGTTTTTATTTTGGTCACCTCCAGTAGGTATAAACTTCACTACTTTTTAGGCTGATATGATCCTATTAATTAAATTATGAAGCACATTCAAATTCTCTAAAGCAGGGCTTTCTAAATAGATGTCATGTTTATATGAAGTCCTTTTGTATGTATCACCAGAGATTCCATGAGAAAAAAGCAAAAGAAAAATTTTAAAAGACAATAAAAGTTTATAATATGCCATATGATTTCTTGGAGTACATATTAACATGTTAGGAAAGAATTGCAACCAACTGGGGATGCAAGCCCATAATTCCAGCATGTCAGGAGGCTGAGGTAGGTAGGTTGCAAATTCCAGCCCAGCTTGGGCAACTTAGCAACTTAAAAAGACCTTATGTCAACAGTTTAAAAAGACTAGGAATATAGCTCACTGGGAAGGATTTGAGTTCAAATGAACTTATCACAAAAATCAGTGACAAAAAATTGATTGCTTTCAGTTAAAAAACTTTTTAAAAAATCTTAAAATCCTCAGTGGAGCACTGAGTCCTCCATTATGGTCCTGTTTCTTCAGCCTCAGTGTCTGTAATTTTCCCTGGGAACACTTCATTTTAATGTATTCTGTAATGATTTTGAAAAACCAAGTCGCTCTTTTTTGGAGGACTGTTTTACAGAGATCATAAGATTCAATTGAATGAGCTATGGTTTCTGATTTCCTATTATATTTTTAAATAATATTTCCTTCATTATCAGTGTTTAGCTAAGCTAAGTACAGTGGCAAATACCTCTGCTCATAGTAACTGGGGAAGCTGAAGGAAGAGAAGCACAAATTCAAGGTCAATATAGGCAACTGAGCAGGACTCTGTTTCAAAATAGTGGACAAAATGTCTGGGGCTGTAGTTCAGTCAGTAACAGAGTGCTTGAGTAGCATGTGTGTACAGCCCTGGTTTGACTATACTTTTACTTGCAGTTGGACACTTAAGAAAACAAGCAAGAATTTGAAAAAAGAGTAATAAGAAAATAATCTTAGGAAGGCCACTCAAGTGAAAATTGAAAGAGATGCAACAGAAGACAGTGAGTAATTTTTAAAAGATCAATTAAAATATTTTGTCAAATAAGATCCATCTTACAATAATTCCCTTCCTTTAAGAATTTTAGATCTACTACCTGTGAAAATTTCATAACATATGACAAAATTAATCAAAGAGATCAATTTTCTAAGATTAATTATTATGATTAAAAAATCAGTCAGGATAAGAGAATGATGAAGTCATTTGTTTAGAACATATTTTGATCATCAGGAGAAGTTTTTCTTATTGGAATAAATTAGACAGTAGCTAGTTTAAAAATTACTCAAGAGGTTTGTGCACACACAAGCACATCTTGTCTTTTCTTCAGAAATAACTGAACAATTACCTATTTATCTTCTACTTTCCTTCAGTCTTTCTTATCTATAGCACTAATGCCAGGATTAAAGAGTACAACTGTAATCAGTCAACCATTCAGGTGCTTTAACATTTAGTATCAATATCTTGATTGCTGGGATTGAGGATGCTAGTTCTAAGCCAAATGAATTCAAGAAAATTAACTTCTTTTCATTATACAGTGAAATAAGTTTGCATAGATGTGCAGAAGAAGAAACTCCAATAATCAGTTTCCATTCTTTGAAGGACTTTGATATCTGTTCCCTTCCAGATCATATTTTCTCTAGATACCCCACTGAGAATTTCACTTATCATCCAGATAAGGTATAAGGGAAGTCTTGTGTTTTTGTAAATTGTGAAGGATCATAGCCATATATCATGCCATATATCTACACATCTCACTCCATTAACATATAGGCTTCTTTGTCCAATGTGCCTTTCAACATTCCCACTTCTTGGATTATCTGGCCCTCTTATTGATTTCTCTTGTTTTACTAACATATGAAAGTGCTTCTGTATCATCTTAGAATTCTTATTTTTTCATATAATATATTGGCAAATTCTACTAATATATATCCAGAACACACATTTTTTCTCTATTTACATTTCCTTTATCATTATTCAAACCACCACCATTTTCTTTTGAATTATTCCAAGTATTTCATATCAATCTGTCTGATTATATTTTTGCTTAGACCAATAATATTTTCCACATGAAACCCAACATTCTTTGAAAGAGGCAAAATAAATTATAAGTTTCTCTTGTTGGAATATTTTTCAACCACGTTTACTGGAAAATCCAAGCCATTGGTATGGTCCCTGCTGGCCTCTCCTACCTCACCACATACCCTTCATCCCCTTGATCATTACCCCCAATCCTGTCTCTCTCACTTCTTCCTGTGAGATTATCTCGCTGTACATTTCTCAGCTGTCTCATCCATTTGGTTTTGCTTAAACATTACCTCATCAAGATATTTTCTTCAAGCTTGGCTATTGGAGGATTCTTCTTTCTTTATATAAAAGAATTCTATTTGCCATTACTTTGAGATATCTTATGGATGTATTTACGTGATGTATTTATATTCTGTTTAGTTTCTCTCTTCTACAAATACATAATCTTCGAGGTCAGGGGTCTTGTCTCTCTTACTATTTTATTTCTATCATCAAATGCAGTGACTGATCAATGGCAAGTTTTGAGCATGAATTATGTAATAACTCATGCAAGAATGTTTGTTTTGACGTGTGGGTGAAGGAATGAATGAAAATCAGTGCTCTTTGATGAAAATAAGTGTGTCTAGAGGATGCAAAAGCCAATCAGACAGTCACAACATGCCGTGATGACAACACATGACATTTTCATATTGGACATTGAATGCCTCTGCTGACTTCTTTCCCTGGAACCCAATAATTGTGAGATTTTCTTTTGTTTATTTATGTTCATAACAATGTGAATTTTAATGCTTCCAAATTCTGCAGCTACATAGTAAGAATTTAAGAAATTCAAGCAATATTACTGATACTAGTGAGTAAACATCAAACATTTTAATTTAGCTGAGTGTAGTGGTACATATCTATAATCCTAGCACTTGAAAGCCTGAGGCAAGAGGATCTGCACAAGTTTGAGGCCAACTTGGGATACACAGTTAGCACAAGGCCAGCCTTAACTATATAGAGAGTCGCTGCCTTAAAAAACCATAATGTAGTTCTAAAGTATTTGGGTATTTGTCAGTTATACTGGCATCCTCAATAGCTCATAAAAACAACATCCAGGCCTTTCAGGTTTATTCACATTTGTGAGTGAGCAACTCAACAGACAGGAAAATTCTCCCATTACTAACTAAAGTTAATATAGTGATAAAGTTGATTCCATCAAGGCCGCTTCTCATGAGGTGCTTAACATGAATGCCATTAAGATTATAAGCTCTGCAATTATAATGTTGTAGGTTTACACCCACATTCTGCTACTAACTAGCAAAGGAAGAATATTTCATTTCTTTAAATATTCAGTTTATCATCTATAAACATAGAGGTAAAGTAGAGGTAAGAACAGTAGTATCTATTGCACAGGAATTTTGACACATGTGTATATCTATGAGGACCTGACTATCAAGCACAGAACCAGATATGTGGCTTTAAAATAAGAACTAAAATCACACTCACCTGTCTGAGTCAATAGAAGATAACTTGAAGATTAACAGAAGTGATTTGGTTTTAATAGAAAATTATAGCACTCTGAAAAAGGAGATAGAAGAAGATACCAGAAAATGGAAAGACATCCCTTGTTCCTGAGTTGGAAGAATCAATTTCGTCAAAATGGCTATACTCCCACAATTACTATACAGATTTAACACAATCCCAATTGAACTCCCAAAGGCGTATTTCACAGATCTAGAGAAAATAATTCATAAATTCATCTGGAATCACAAAAGACCTAGAATAGCAAAAGTAATTCTAAGCAATAAGGAAATGATGGGGGATATTATGGTCCCCAAATTGAAACTGCACTACAAAGCCATGGTCATAAAAACTGCATTGTACTGGCAAAGCAACAGACCCTAGAACCAGTGGAGTAGATTAGAAGATCCAGAAACAACTCCAGACACACTAAGCTATAGAAAAACTGGACTTTAACCTGCCAAAGACTAAAGCTAGACCTAGCTCTTTCACCATGTACTAAAATAAAATCAAAGTGGATTAGGGACCTAAATATTAAAACAGACACACTAAACTGGCTACAAAACAGGTTAGGTAAAACTCTTGAAGACATTGGTTTTGGGAAAGATTTCATGAACAAATTCCCCATAGCACAAGAAATGGTAGAAGAAATCGATAAATGGTATCTCATCCTATTGAGAGGTTTCTGCGCAGCAAAAGAAACCACCAGCAAAGCAAAAAGACAACCAACAATATGGGAAAGAATCTTTACCAGCTGCCTCTCAGACAAAGGGCTACTATTTAGAATATATAAAGAGCTCAAAAATATCAATCCACCCAAATTTAAAGACTCAATTCAAAAATGGGCATCTGAAATGAACAGACACTTTTCAGAGGAAGAAATAAAAGCAGCTAAGAAGCATATGAAGAAATGCTCAACATCACTAGTCATTCAAGAGATGCAAATGAAAACAACATTAAGATTTCATGTAACTCCACAAAGAATGGCTGTTACTTTAGAATTAGCCAGGAACAAATGTTAGTGAGGCTGCGGAGAAGAAGGAACCCTTCTTCACTGCTGTGGGAATGTAAAATCCTACAACCCCTGTGGAGAACAGTTTGGAAATTCCTCAAAAAGCTAGGATTAGAGGTCCCATTTGACCCAGCCATCGCTCTGCTAGGTATATACACACAAGAATTTAAAGATTCATATCACAATGACATATGTGCACCTATGTTTATAGCAGCTCAGTTTGTAATTGTTCAATCATGGAAACAACCCAAATGTCTATCAACTGGAGACTGGATAAAAAAGCTGTGGCTCTTCTACACAATGGGGTATTATTCTGCCACAAAAATGATGAGTTTGAATCATTTATACTTAAGTGGACGTACTTTGAGGACATCCTCTGAAGTGAAATAAATAGGTCACAGATGTGTAAATATCATATCTTTTCTCTGATATGAGAAAATAAAGATGTAAATGAATTCTAGAATGTATATTATATATTGTGAAATAGAAAACACATAAAGCATAATGGAGTGAAAGGGGTAAAAACAATGAGATTATAACAAAAAGAAAGGAAACAAAGTTTATGTATATAGGGAGTGGGGGTGGTAGGGTGGGTAGGTCTATGAGAAAAAATGAGAATTAAGTTGTGTCATATACTGGTACAAATTCTCATTGTTGAATGCAGTCATGATGTGTATTTGTAATGTACCAATAAAGATTTCAATTTAAAAAAAAGACAAGAATTCTTTAATCATCGACTAAATTTGAGCATAACGAACCTTAGGCAACTTATAACATGGAATGTTAGTATTGGAAAGATGTCATTCTGATCATTTAGTAATTTTGAGTAGAAAGAATGTAAATTCCTGAGCAATTTTTTTTCCTCAGCTCCTTGTAATGAGTAGATAGAGGAGTCTCCTTTAAAATACTTTTTTTTTTCTTTTTTTTTTTTTTTGTGGTGGTGGTAGAGAGAACAAAAATAGTTTCTCTGTGGGCAAATGAATTTTTGTAACATCGAGATTATTTAAATATGAGCTCTTACTAATTAATTTAGATGGTGATATCAGTAAGAGGTATGTTACTTTTTCTATCAGCAACACTAGTAAGACATGACCTCGTGTTGATAGGTCCCGTTCGTTGTCCTTACTTTGGTTCTCTTTGAAGCATTTTCAGCTTCAGTTAGTGAAACTGTGCTTTGCGGTAAGCCTAGCTTCTGAGATTAGCATCTCTTTTCAAGAACTTGGTTAACTGTTCTTTAAAAACCTTAAATACTATTTAGGTTTTCCTTTCCTTTCCAGGTTCATGGACAACTTAGCTATAAAATCCAACGCAGCTTCCATTAAGGATACAGCGATTCAGAAGGATCTTAGATGATGTTTTTCCCATACTGACATGTTGAACCACACAACTCTTTGCTGTGTGTGAGAGGGTGGAAATGAAGGCAGATTTAGTGCATCTCCCTCAAGGACAGGAGATAGATAACATCTAAACATCTGACCTGTAAATATTTGGTGAACATTCTCCAGTTTTGACAATAAAAAACTTTCTTAGACAGTGTCAATGTCACCGGTATGAAGGATGTCAATGGCGTGACAATCCCACTGAGAACTGTGCCCTCAAAGAATATTTCTGCAGAGAAACTGGCCTGAGAATCAAGTTGTACTCTGTCAGAGTCCAGTTAACAATTTGACCTTCTCCCAAAGTCTTTTTCTAGCAACTCTACAATCATTTTTCCTTTATTCCCTAGCTAATATTTAACTCATTCTTATTTTACAATTACATGAATACTTCTCAGGTTTTTTATTGTTATTTTGATATGTGCAAGTTATTTAGCAGAATGCCTTTCTAACTTTTGAAGAGACAGGCACTATTAAAACTCTTTTTTTTTAGTCTAACTTTAGGAAAAATACCAGCACTTTAGCTGGTAGACAAGTATAAAAATGCCTACAAAAGGTTTGTATTTAATGAATGTGAGCTTATAACTCAGTGTGTTTAAAGTATTGTCCATCTCACTCTCTTCTATTATTTTATTCTTTCACTATGGAAATGAGTGAATTTTATTACACTAGTAATTCTACTACACTGTGCTATGTTTTGGAAAAGTTTAATATAAGTACAGGCCACTTAGGTCATTTCAATAAAAAAAAAAGATGTGTTGGTGTTGTTTTCAATTCAGGTACAATAGATTGTATCTGAGCATGAGCAGAGCATACCAGTTTGTAACCTGGTCTTAATTTGGGAAGTTAAATTATACAGCTCTAAAAGCAGGAGTAGGTAATGGAAAGACAAGCACACTTAAAATATGAAAGACTTTGGATGTGTTCCTTCCCTTTTTGCCCTGGGAAGTCCCTCTGAAGTCACGGGGAGGTCCCTGAGCACAGCTGGGGCAGGAGCAGCTTGAGACTTCCATGAAGACATCCATTTGGATGGCTGTTAAGTGGGTCTAGTGAACTCATTCCTAATAACCAGTCAACTCCTTTTAGTTCATTTTCCAGGGCAAGATTAGATCATGTTGGAAAACCTCACCAAATAACCTTATAAAAAGAGATGAACTCACTCCCAATTTTCATCAGGTTGTGAAGCAAAACCATAAAAACCACTATCCCACCTCAGGCTTCTGGAAGCAAATTTGCATTTCACTCGCAGGCCCAGAAATATCTCAAGGCAAATATTCCAGTGAGAGGAGCTCCTGTGTTTTTCCTTTCTCCTGAGACCTACTCTTTGTTGGGCACTTGTTCTGGACACCGTTTAGCCCGTCACCACACAGCCCAAATAACATTTAAAAGCAACTCTGGGTGTTGGCATTGCCAGGGTTGAAAAGGGTCACGGCACTTCCAAATTTTTCTTCCAATAAAGAAATGAGGTGATTGGTTACACTGCAGTCAGCTCTTCACTCACCCACATCCTATTGGGCAGGATAATAATGCCTATGGATAGATGCATACTAATATCCTAACCCTGGGGCCATGGTAAGATGCCTCTCCTCTGCAGACTCCAGGAAGGATTGCAGGCCAGCCAATATTTTGATTTTAACTCAATAAGGAATGATCTACACCCAACGAGCAGATAACAGATTTTGAGATGCTAAGTTTGAACTTTCAGAACTATTTTTTTTTATTTATAACTGCTGCTTCCTTACAGGAATCACCTAAAATGGTTCTGGTTTTCATAGTATATAAAATATCTCCTAAGAGCTCCTTTGCCAATCACACATAAAATGGTAATATTTCTCTCAAAATAATTTAATGTATCAATCAGTCTCCTTTAAAACTAGAATATTTTCTCTATTGAAAAGCAACACTGAAGCTTTTGGTAAATATAATTAAAGAGGATGGAACAGGTTGAAATTCATATTGACATGCTTGCTGGGCCCAGCAAGTATTTCCATTTCTAAATGAAGGTAGTTAGTTGGGCAGGTATCTCTCACTTTGGGTAAGTTGCAGTCTTTTGGAGCTGTGGTGGTTACACTGCATTTTCATAAATCAAACCATAATTCCCAGTGATGACCACAGTTTTTTGTAGAAAGAAATCATGTGAATTGTTTGTTGATTATCAGTTCTTAATGTGTTTCTATGTGTGTGTCATTTTCTTTGTTGGTAAATCTAGGCTGGCAATATCAGGCTGAAAATAGAGCACAAATGTATCCCAGTAATTTTTAAGGGACATAATTTTCAGTGGTCTTTTAAAATACTAAGCAGTTGTTAAAAACAGAAAGCTCAAGTGTGTCTTTTAACTTAAGAGAATGGACATGGTCATCAGTTTTAAATTCCAAGTGCTCTTTTAAAGCTTTCTATGAATCTTGAGTCACAGCAAAAATAAAAATTAAATAAAGAGAATGTATTATTCTCCTCTTTCAGATTCCTTGCTGTTTAGCCTTCTGTTGCACTAAAGTCATGGTAATCTGCCCAAACACTTTGGATGTCTTAATACAATGGCTCACGCCACTTTACATACACAATGTTGACAGTGCTACTCTTTAGAATCATTTCTTTCATACAGGTTTCCATTCTTTATTTATTGTGGTTCAATTAATATTGAGAATAATTTGAAATAGGAAAATTGTGGACAAGGAGTCCCTCACATGTTGAAAATTCAAGATTACTAAGACAATAAACTTATTGCCAGAAATTTACAAAAGATAAATTATTCTGTTATAGAAAGAATAAAAAGGAGGAAAATTTAGTTCATGGAATAGAAATTTATCCTTAGGAGATATGATTAAATAAAGATGATTCTTCAAGTATATAGAATTTTACTTGGTGGTAAGGAAATAATGACAGAGTGGACAGAAAGTGCTAAGGTGAAAATGAGTGGAAGATCACATGAGGGCAGAAGACAGCTCAGTGACTCTGCGCTTGCCTCACAGACACAAGGTCTGGAGTTGATCCTTAATATGAGAGGAAAAGAAGCAAACAAAAGAGACATCCCATTTGTAACTACTCATGGTCACAGGACTCACTACAGAGATAGAGCTATAGTAAGTTGTAAGCATTCTCCGTGTGTGTGTGTGTGTGTGTGTGTGTGTGTGTGTGTGTGTGTAATCAAACTCAGGACCTTGCACTTTCCAGGCAGAAGCTGTGCTGCTGAGCTCCATCTCTACCCCTGAGAGAAGATAATCTAAAAATGCTTAGGGATGACTGAACTGGGCTTTTGCATCACATCTGGTAAGATCCATTCTAGCAGCTACTTTTGAGCTCAGTTGGAAGACTATGCTGAAAAGGGACTTTCACCAACTACGTAAGTATCTGGATTCTGTACTTTTTTTTTTTTTTTGGCCTATTGTATATAACAAAAGCAAGGGTACTCCAGGTGTCTGTATAAACTTTGTTAAATTACTGAGTACTGGCCACATCCCAATGGATATTATTTTCATAGAGTATCCTTCAAACAATCATTTGAAAGTGGTGCACAAGGACTCCATGTATCTGGAAGACCAGGACAAAATGCCCTGAAATGGATGGTGCTTTGCAAGAAGTAGCATCATTCCAGTGACCTTCAGCAGTGGAGCACAGGGAAAAGCAGTGTGTGCTTGAAGACACTGGCCAGAGTAATACACACAGCTTGAGAGGTTGGCCTAAGTCATTTGGATTTAGTTCTAAGTGCGGTGGGAAGTTACATTACATGATATGTGGTTTGTTTAAAAATAAGAATATATCGCTCTGCTTGGTATATACAAAAAAGAATTAAAAGAGTCATTTCACAGCGACAGATGTGCACCCATATTTACAGCAGCTCAGTTTGTGATTACTAAGTCTTGGAAACAACCCAAATGTCCATCAATTGGAGACTGGATAAAAAAGATGTGGTTCTTTTATAGAATGGAGTATTACTCTGCCACTAAAAATGATAAGATTGAGTCATTCATATTCAAGTGGATGTACCCTGAGGATGTCCTTATTAGTGAAATCAACAGGTCACAGATGTGTAAATATCATATCTTTTCTCTGATATGAGAAAATGAAGTTGTAAATTAGTTGTAATATGTATAGTTGATATTGTGAAGTAGAAAATATTTAAAAGGAAAAAATGTAAGGGTAAATAACGAGGGGAAAACGAATGTGGTAATAAAGAAAAAAGAAAACAAAGATTGTGCATGTAGGGGGCGGGGGAATACAAGGCGGGGGAAAGGGGGAAAAATGAGAATCAATTCATGTCATATTTTGGTACAAACTCTTAGTGTTGAATGCAATTATCATGTGCATTCATAATGTACCAATAAAGATAATTTAAAAAAACAAGAATCTAGAAGACCACTCTGATGAATCCTATTGCCTTTTAGAAATGATGGTGGTTTGCAACAGGTTGGCAAAGGAGACAATTGTGAAGTGACATGCTTTAGAGGTAAACTGATGGACGTTGAAGAAAAAGGGACCATATTTTTAAAATTTATTTACTCATTTCATGGGTATAAACATATTAAATTCCTACTTGACGCTCAAGCTTATGGAAAGAGATGAGAATGAATCTTAAGGTATTCAACAAATAATTACCTAGACAATTTTATTATTAATGTACTATTATCAGTGTGAAAGAAAAGGGAGGGTCTTGAAAGGTTTTATCACAGAGAACCCAAAGCAGGGCTGGTGGTTAGAGACGTCTTCAATGGGCAATGAGACAGTGCTAAGATGGGACTTGAAGGATTAGCATTTGTGGGAAGACAGGAAGACCGTCTAACATTGTGTTCTACTTGAAGCATTCTTGGGGACAAGGATCCTCATGACAGCAGTTCTTGAGGTAGCAGATAATGCCTCAAAATATAAAAGCAGGATAGGACAGGGAGCAGAGGTAGACAATGTAGAATGCACTGGGAAGAAGCTACCTGTGTATCTAACTGGGACTGAACTCCATAGAAGAAATGTGACAATTGTGCAGAAGATGGGCTTCAGGATTGTCCCTTGAGAGCAAGATAGCGGTTTTTCACACCAACAGTTAGTCACAGGTTGGAGCTTGTTTTAGGGATGCTAACTGTCAGAACCAGAAGTTCAGGGAATTCTTGAGTGATGAAGAAAGCTTTCAGGTAGAGAGGTACACTGTAGCAGATAGAAGTCATGTGACTTATACTGACTAAAGGCAGCATGATTATATATATATATATATATATATGTATACATGTATGTATATATATATGTATATATATGTATGTATGTATATATATATATATATATATATGTATATGTATATATGTAAGTCCTCAAAATCCACTGCCACCAGATTGAAAGCAAATCACAAGTATAGTTTTGGATAAATAATGCTGTATTTTGGCAGGCAAAAGAACCTGAAGAGTAATAGGATAAAGAAGAGTTAATATTTGTGAACAGGGTCAGGGATTTAGCTCAGTGGTTCTGGCGCCTGTCTTGCAAGTGCAAGGGCCTGGGTTCTATCCCTGGTAACCACGTACAACATCAGGTGTCACACCCACCAGCAATTGGTGCTACATATCACAGTGCCAGGCATGGTGGCTCATGCCTGTCATCCTAGCACTTGGGAGGCAGAGGCAGAAGGATTGCTATGAGTTCAAGGCTGAGCTAAGGGCCAGCCTGAACTACAAAAGGGAGACCCTATCTCAAAAAAGAAAACAAAACAGAACAAAACAAACAAACAAACAAACAAACGGGAATAGAAACTGTGTTTGACTAGGTGTCACAAGATTCTGTAATGCCAGTGACCAAATTTGGCTTTTGTTTTTTGCATAAAGAAAGGTATGAGGAGAGGACCTTGAGGTTTTTATGGTTAACTTCTAACGCTACTAAAGACTCAGATCCATTTTTCCTTTCTGTGTTATGTTTATGAGACAGTTATGTTATTAATTTCCTGTGTCAGTTGGGCTGGGTCCTGGATTGCCCAGATATTTGGTCAAATATTTTTCTGGATGTGTTTGTGAGGGTGTTTTTGTGTGAGATTAGCATTAGAGTGGAGAGACTTGGTGCAGGAAATGACCCTTTCTAATGTGGGATTGATTTCAGGCAGTGATAGAATAAAAACTGTGAACTGTATGTTCTGCAAACATGTACAAAAGAAAAACTGGATAAAAAGATTAAGTGGTGAGGAAACATTTTGCCTGATTGTCTCGGAGCAAGAACATTGTTTTTGTTTGTTTGTTTTTCTTTGTTTTCATTTTTTCCTCATCTTTTGATTCAAACTGAAATATTGGCTCCTCCTGAGAACCATCAACCTTCAGACTAGAGCTCCATTGATTATCCAGGTTGTCAGTCTTCGGATCTGGATCAGAATTAAGATGGCTGCCTTGGGTCTCCAGCTTGTCACAGATCTTAGTACTTGTCAGTCTCCGTAATCCCATGACCCAATGCCTTATAAAAGTAAAAATATATATTTATATTATTTCTGCATCCGATTTGTTCTATTTCTCTGAGTAATTCTGACAACTGCTCTTATAACCCCACAGGGAATTTTAAACTAAATTTTATAAAGGAGAGAAAGTTATGTGGGCAAAGAGCCAGTTATATCAGTCCCATTTCCTTTAAATGTAGCAGTGACTAAGAGGCCGTGGAGCTCTTTTCTTTTGACTTCCAATAAATTGAGTTAATCTGCAGACTGTTTCATTGTTTATTTTCCCTTTGGACCTGGCATCTTGCCCACCTATTTTCTCTCCTGACCTTATTGAAGGGGAAACAGTATATCTGGTTTTATCTACCCTGTAACAAGAGTCTAGAAACAGAAACTCTGTGTTCTGCTGTGGACGACAACAAATGCAAACTTGATGGGTGCCATTTCTCAGTCCCCAGGAGGAAGCTCAGGAGTAGTCTCACGGAGCTAAGCATTGTGGAGGTGCAAGAGTAGCCAAGAACTCGGGTTGCTTGCTTACTCGTCACACAGATGCAATGCTTTCACACTGTTCAAGTTGCTTTAGCCTCTCTCAAGCAGCGGGAGTAAAAGCTTCAACAAAGCTAGGAAGCAGTCTATGACTTGTATGACAGGCACTGTGACTCGGGGAAGGCAGAACTCTTCACTTCTGTTTTCTATAGCAAGGAACAAAACGAATGCTTTTCCCACTAGAATCTCTATTAGGAGAATTTGAGAGAGAATTTCCAGGGGTAGCCTTCATAACATCTTCCTGATTGCTGTGTTCCTGGTAGAAGCTTCCTGAATCTTAATACTCAAACTACATGTAGAATATGATGTACAGTGTAGTAAAGAGATGATTATGTGGAAAGCTAAAAGGCAGAAAATATGAACAATTATATATATATGCATTATGTATGTACATATATACTATATATAATATATGCACACATATGCATAATATATGTGCATATATTATATATGCATATATAATATATATCTCAAAGAACACTGAAGTAATTATTATTATAGATGTTTTGCTTTCATTATCATTATCACATCAATCATTCATTCTGTGCTGAGGAATGATAGGCCCTAAGGACTCCTGTATGCTAAGTACTAAACTTCATTAATAACCTCTTCATTATTATTTTAAAACAAAGATGTTCTTAGTTGTTGGAATAAAATGTCCTCAGTGATAAATGGTCCTATTTTCATATATGTGTATGTACATAGGTAGATACATACCTGTGTGATTTATGCAGACATATATTTCACTTCTTATCAGTTTTGGAAGTCTGCATATGTATGCAGAGAGCAGAAAATTCTGCTGGGAGTTTACCCATAAGATGCGAATATTTCCTCAACTGAAATTATTTGACAACGTCTGTCATGGGTAATTAATTCTTAAGTGACACCAACTATTTCCAACAGTTATTCCTTTGCCAGTTCTTAGAAGTTGGTGGGAAATTCCAGTCCTCTAAAAATGCTGATATTAATTTCTGTAAAGCATCTAGAACAATTGGTGCTGTCCCACGAGCCAGACCGAATCCGTTCTCAGCACAAGAAGCCGATCAGAATGGGGAAGGAAGCACATGCCCCATATAAAAGGAAGTCAATGGAAACTTTCCTTTTATTCTGGGTGAAATAAGGTCATAAGGGCATCAGGGGCCTAGTTTTAGGTAGACAAGCATACTAGATTTATTTTTCTACACTTTTTACCACTTCTGTCTCCTGAATTTTTCCATTGCAGATGATCATATGTAAGAGAAGTACGGAGTCAATCACCCTGCCCAACACACTGCTCTTCAGTGTGGCCTGTGGCGCTGCCCCACCCTGCTACATCTTGAAAAAAAAATTATCTCATGTTGTTGGGCCACTCAGATAATGAGAGAGAATGAGCCCAATCAGTCTTGTTTATAAAGTCCAATTTGTGAAAATGTACGGAAGGCATCATATTAGCTGAGTCTATGTACACAACTGCATTCCACACAAATCACAATCTACCTACCGTGATCCTAATGATAGGTATTCTCTGTCTAGTTCAAGTTGATTTTCAAACTGATGAACTTTAATTTTATGGATTATCTTGACTAATTGCAAGATAATCTGCTCACCCCACGTCCTAGAGTCTTCTTGTAGAATAATGAGTAATTTGATACCCACCTCATATTTTAGGGGCACATAATTCATCTCAACTCCAGACACAGGAGAGTTCTTCTTGCTTCACTACCCATTGTTCCTTCCACAGTCTCCAATACATGATTATTTAACATCCATCTGAATTCTCAGACTGACTGATCAAGGCCTACATCTTTAATTGCTAACGTGTTTGTTCTAACATAGCTTTCAAACATTCTGCTGAGTCAAGTTTAATTGAAAAAAGATGGCTCTTTTATCCTGAGAGGACGTTAGAGAACAGATTACAAGCACTGGTTCTGTGAGATAACAACTATTTCTAAAATACTGTTCCTAAAACATGTATCTAGTAAGTTATATATATATATATATAAATATATATATATAAATATATATAGTTATATACATATAATATATATATTCAAACTATATTATTTTGGTGAGTGTGTGTGTTTTTTTTGGGGGGGGAGTTTGGTGCCAGAGATTGAACTCAGGACCTTCCACTTATAAGTAGAACTAGATTTTTTATTCATATTGTTACATGGGTTGGAAATTTGGTCTTCTTTCATGTACAAATCTACCTTAATCATAAATTAAAATGAAGCAGAACCAAAATAAGTCTCTGATATCTTAAAACATTGTTTAATTCTTTCTGAGTGTAACCAAAAAGTTCAACTCAATGCAGCTTCATCCGGCATTTTCCTAAGTTCCATTAAATACCCTATTATCTGAGAGGTGAATATTGACGTACTGTAGGCAGAGTGTAGGAGCTTATCACATCTAGTAGGTCAGATAAGCTTGCCATTCTCTTCTCTTCAGAGAAATTACGAGACTATTTGAACAAAGTTTGTCTTAGATAAAATTCTCAATAAAGCAAGTCTTACTTTGCCACCATTTTGTCATGATGGTGTGGTCCTCTGGCTCACAGTAGCCAACACGGGCAGGTTTTGGGGTTCTTTGTTATTCTATGAAGCTTTGGCACTGGGGCTCATCAGCAGCTGCTTCAAAAGCACTCGGTTTTCAATAAACAGCCCAAAGGATAAAAAGTCTGTACTTCAGTTTCTTTTCCTTTCACTCTATGAAACATAAATGCAAGCAAATTTCTACTTTTCAGATGTTCAAAAAATACCTAAAAAGGAAACATCTGTTTTTCTATAATACATCTGAAGTCTGCCTTATGCAATTTTTCCTTCTCAAACATTTATAATTCTTCATTTATTTATTCTTAACTAAGGGTCTCAGAAGAATTTTTTAAATTAGAAAATATAAAAATAAATAAGTATACTGGATTCATGAAAAGAAATTCTTTTGAAAATATGTTTACATTGATATTGAAGAGTAAACCAGTTCACAAAATGTCTTTGAGAAAATTAAGTGAATTAAATCAGACATCTAAGTTTAAAATATCACATAGTTTCTCTTATATGACAAACCCAAAGTAGGAATAAAGAGCAAAATAACAGATAGATGATAGGAAGTAGGAAGATAGTTCTTTCTTATATGTGAAGGGGATAAAGAATTGGAAGGTAGAAAAGGAGGGAAAGGCAAAAAAGAAAGAAGATATTTTATGGACATGAATTGATTCCTCCCAAGAAATTCAAAGATATATTAATAAAATGAACCTTTATTGAAAAAAATCCCAAACAAAACAAGAACTAAAATATCTTTTGTGTAGTGCTAGTAAGAAACATTTTAAAGGGATGGAGATTAGCAGAAGAGAAAGAAATTATCATAGGAAGGGAATAACATCCAATTCTTGAAAAAGAAGGAGCTTCAGAAAGGGAGAAAGATAACAGAAAAGCTGAAAGTCACACAGACTGATACGGTGTGAGTGACTCTCAAACATCATTGTGTCAAGGGCTGTGGCTCTACCAGAAAATGGTAAAGCCTTTAAAATTCAGAGCCTAGTAGACAAGAAGTTAGGTCAGTAGGAGCATAGTCTTGAAGGGGCCACTGGGGCTCTGGCCCATTCTTCTTTTCCTTTGCTTCCTGGTTTCCATGAGGAACAGCTTGTTCTGCTGTATGCTCCCTGCCTCGTGCACAGGCTCCCCACAGGCACAAAGTGACAGGCCCAGGTGGCCATCAAGCAAAACAGTAGGCAACTGATTTAACTCAGAAATGAAAACCCAACTAGCAAAACAACTGGAGAAAAGATGGGAAGAAACAAGGGAAGAATATAGGGAAAACTGAAGGAAAATAAATTCTCTTTGATTTATGCAATGTTTTATTTAAAATATTTTATTATAATGACATTTACAACATAATCTTATTTTTATGCTATTTTATGCCAGTCACAAAGGAAAATAGTTGAGACAATGCCCCTTCATACTCATGATGGTAATTCCAGGTGAGGAAAAGTTCTGTGTGTTTTTGCATGTATATGAATGTTTCCTTTTTTTGTTCTCTACTTTTTTTTTTAGCTTGAATTGATCATATATCATTTTTTTGTAAAAAAATAAATCTCACAATATTATAAATAAAATAAAGTCTCATCAGTCTGGTAGTATTACCTATGTGGAAATTGTTCTTTTTGTGTATTTCAGATTATTCATCTTTTTAGAAAAGGTGATGAATATCTGAATGATACTTTTCAGAGGTGTAAGAAAATGCATTATATTTTTAATTTTATAAATTTTCTAATGGTTTGTAGAATTTTAACTACAAATTTAGTGGATGGTTCAATGGCATAAAAGGAACCAGCTTATACTCAGGAAACACTCACGGATAGTACTTCAAATACATCATACAGGTTATATGTCTTCTCAATTTTTTTGTTATTTTAGAAGAAAATAAAATGACTTTACTGATTTCATTAACCCATTTGTCTTGCAAGAGCTATCACATTTCATCATTACTATCCCTACTTAGATATGCAAAATACAAATGGTAAGATTTATACTTGTATGTTGCACAGGTTGAATTATATGGATTTACTTATAATCACAAAAGTAAAAATTGAAGTTTTATTTTATTGGGCATGGGATTGTTATTTTTATTACAGGGGAATAAATGTTTAACTTTGTCCGGGTTCTTTGGGAAGTGATGGCATCTAGCCTGGGATATGGTGCCTTCACAGAGAACGTCACCCGGCTTTAAGGCTTTAGTGGCATTTTTATGAAAAAGCTGGAGAACTTCCAAAAAGACTTTGGGAAAAGATAAAGGAGGGACTTAAATAATGTTTCTTGGCTGTTCTCTTATCTAGAATAAAATCCAAACATAAACAGATGATTTTGACATTAAGAAGAATATTTTGAAGTCAAAAACCATTTTGAAGTCACTCGAAATGCAATCTCAAAAACATCACAAAGGAGCTTTAGTCCTCCTGCAGACTAGACAGACTTCCTTTGCAAACTTGAATAAGTGCTGTCATTTTATTTCTCCAGTTTTAGAAAGGAGAAAGATTGGATGTTGTTTCCTCTTCAGTCCTTGAGGTGATTAATTACATAATGTTTCTAAAAAAACTTTGAAAGCCAAGGACTGACATATATTATGTTGTTTCCCCCTTGATCATGAAATTACTGTTATTTTCTCTGTAACTCAATTTATAATCTAGTTCATCTTAGTTTTTTGCAAATACTGATTATTTTCATGAGGTACATTCTCCTGAAAAAGAAAACAAATATGCTCCTAGATCAGAACTTGGGATAGGACCTGGTTTCAGATTATTTTCTAAAATATGATATTGAGTTTTCTTTTCTCATTCTTTTGTTTTGTTATCTTTTTTCTTATCTTTCCCTTCTTCATGAGATATTTTTAACGTAAAGAAAACTACCAAGTGCAACAAAAAACTTGCAATGTGGATGTCATAAAAGATAATGTTCAAATAGATTTGATGTATTTAATATAGATAAATAAAACATTGGCTATAGAAGAAGCTACCCCTGGACTGCTCTCTAAACTATTTGCTCTTTCCTACAAGTTAACCACTGCCTTCACTGTGTATGTATACAAGGCCAACAAGTTTTAAATTTGATTTAATGCCTCGAGGAAATTCAAGGGTACATAAAGGGGTGGGACTGTGGAGTCATCTCCAACTTATCTGCTTTTAATTCAATAATACTAGTTCTCAAAGTTTAATTAAATTAATATGCAAATGAACTTACTTTACTTGACATGGATGTATAGTGTTCTATTATATGTTCTGTAAGCTACTATTTTTATCTAGAAACTTTTGTTTTCAATATTTTCCTCTGAAAACATTGGGATGAGCCACGGCTGTGGGCCTATGAGTGACTAAAATGAGCCGTGCCAGAGAACTTTCTGTGTCATAGATAGTTACATATTCAATTCATACATATTGCTCTCCTATGGGAGACACTGTGTCCTCATAGTTTCTCTAATCCTTGAGACTCTCAGTTCTCTTAACCACAGTTTATCTTGTACATTTTAAATGATATAGTGTGTTTTGTGTATGCCTTTTGAAATATAAGGTGAATATGGTAAAGTCTACTTTTTTGAGTCCTCACTTAAGAATTATTAAAAATTGACACAATTGCATGGCCACCATTACATTTCAGATAAAAATCTTTGCTTTATGCTCGAAAGTTCTTATAGTTCTCTTTAAAATCAAATCCTCTGTGTATCTTCAGCCCTGAAACCATTTTTTTGGGGGGTTCTTTTTCCTTTAGTTTTTATATATGAAGTGTGATAAACAAATACAGTGAATGTTTAAATTTAAGAAAAATGTCATACAATAAGGCATGCTGCCATTGATCCTTAAAATTCTCTCCCTCACTTTGAACCCACTTTCCTGATCATTCTTATCGCCTTTTGAAGCTGTTCCAGAGTCTCTCTTATGAGTGCATTAGGAAGTGTTAGCAAAAATTCACTGACTGCTGCCACCACATGCCATCCGGGGGACAGCCCGGCTCATAGCGCACTGTCGTTCACTCTTCTTGTTTCATTTACTTTGTTCACCAGTTGTGGCCACCAGGACAATTCTGCCTTTTTCCCAAAGTTAAAATGGCCATGAATGGCCAATACTTTGAATCTATTCAAAACCCTGAGGTCACTGTGAACCTGCAACTAGACACTCACAAAAGAAGATGTCAGAACAGCTTCAGAAAATGTTAAGAATGGTGAGATAACCATGTCGGAGGTGAGAGGTGCATTTTGAAGGGAGTTAATGACAGTGAATTTTTACTGTAATAAATAAATTTTAAATTTATTTATGCATTGAACTTGTATAGCCATGTGTTTTGATCACTCCATATGGAGTAACAGAAGCTTCCTGGTAGTATGTTCTATATCCTCACTTCTCAGATTCCACTGAGAAAGTGTCCTTTAAGTCCTCTGAGGGAAAGGATGGTAAGTTAGAGTTACAAGGGAAGCATTTATTAGACAATAACATTCACAAATGGAAAAGAGGGGGACAGATTCTGAGGAGAGAGTGAACCATGAGAGATCAACACAGGTATAATACAATCTCCTGTAAAGCAAAGGGGATCTATAGACAAAGATAGGGCACAAGTGTTGTACAGAAATGATCAGGCCCTTTGTGACTGGATGGTTCGCTCAGTGGCTGGGTTATGAGTGAGGCTGTTGGAAACCTGTTGCAGACATCACCAAATGGCTGCCCACTAATGACCTTCATCGTAGCTGAGCAATAGTTTCACTCATGTGACTGGACTCCATAACTGATACCTGCAGCTTGAAGGAGGAGAGGGTTAACTTGGCTCTCAGGGAATTCAGTCTCTAGTCAATTGGCTCCAAAGCAGGAGCATCATGGTGGACAGGCAGG
>PVIR01017065.1:0-35472 GCA_004026965.1 Petromus typicus
GCCCCTTTATAATGATTTTGAATCAGGATATTTTTACTGACATTTTGAAACGATTTCCTAATATTTGACTGCTACACAACATTTTATCTTGGTGAATTTTAAGTTCTTCTAGGCTTATAAAAAAATAAGCAGTTGAGATGTAGAGCCAGATCTTTGCTTCCAGATCTTTGCTTCAGACTAGTAGCTTATCAGTGTGATACCCAGAAAATATTGGTTCTTTTGTTTTGGGGTAGCACATTATCTCCAGTGACCTTTTAACGTTCTTTCTTTCTTCTATTTTTTTTTTTTTTTTTGAGACAGGGTCTCACTTTGTAGTTCAGGCTGGTCCTGAACTCAACAGTCCTCCTGCCTCTGCCTCCGAGTGCTGGGATTACAGGCGTGAGCCTGGCATTGTTGTATGTGGTTACTGGGAATTGAACCTGGGACCTTGTGCTTGCAAGGCAGGTGCCAGAACCACTGAGCTAAATCCCCAGCCCTGATCTCTTAACTTTTGATACTGCTAACCAGGATACCTTTAATCCTTAACTTGAATCAGTTTGAAAGAAAGTGTATGGGTGGTTATGACTTGGGGATTATTACAGCATACTTATTACTCCTATCAACTGTGGCTTTTACTCCAAAGCTTAGAATGATGAGTTTCCAGAGAAATCATAGTTCTTTGACCTCTCCCTTCTTTGGTTTGTTTGGTTGATGGCAGTGATAGTGGATTAAATGCTTGTTTTCTAGTCCTTCTAAAGTATCTGTTCATATACAGGACTCATTTTTGTACCCATAATCATGAGCCCGTCCTCACAGCACTTCCATTTCTTCTGCTGCAAATTCCTTCTCATTTCTCCAGTGCTCTGGGGCTTGCCCCATCACAACATAGATTATATTTTAGAAGTTTGCAAAGGTGGGGTCTCTGTGTAATAAGCCTCAGACTTTGTGTTGGCATGGACTGTATCTTTCTATTTGTGCATTTCCACTACATGTCATAGCCCTCAGCAGTGTAGCTGAATGATAGTTTGGAAGAAATGTAAGGTTTAGATATTTTGGTCACTTGGTGTGACCTTAATATTACTCCTTTACTAAAATATCCATGGGTGTGCATCCACAATTTTTTTTTTTTTTTTTTCGAGACAGGGTCTTGGACAGCTTTGTAGTTCAGGCTGGCCCTGAGCTCAGCCTCCAACTCACATCACAGCAGTCCTCCTGCCTCTGCCTCCCGAGTGCTGGAATTACAGGCGTGAGCCACCACGCCCGGCACTGCGGGTGGATGGTACTGATTGCTGCTGGGCATAAGTCTCCACGCCCAGTATTGTATGTGGTTAACCGGGGATCGAACCTGGGCCCTTGCACTTGGAAGACAGGTGCTGGAACCACTAAGCCAAATCCCTGGCCCACATCCACAATTTTTAACAGTGTAACAATAAAACCTTCTTTGTAGACCAAATATTGTACAAATGTATGATTTGTCTGTTTGGCACAGATAATTTCAAATAATAGGAAATTTGGACCCTGAGATGAGGGATTTTTTTGACACAACAAAAAAAAGATCCTTTTTTTTTGGTCTGAGACAGGGTCTTGCTACATGGTTTAAACTGGCCTGGAACTCACTGTGTAGCAAGGCTGGCACTTGGACTTAGGTAATCCTCCTATCTCAGCCTCCTAAGTGCAGGGATTAGAGGAAGGAACCACCATACCTACTGAAACACTCTTTATTTTTTAACTTTCTTTAGTAAATTTAAAATTAATTCTCAAAATTTCAGGTATTTACATATTGATTAAATGAAGCACTTCAAAAGAAAGAAGATGGTAGATCTTTTAAGATAATAAAAGGCATGTATTATACTTTATATCTGATGATTATGGCAATTTAAGCAGTCTTCAAGTTGTTTTTAAGAGTTCTTTTCCTTTTTCTTTATAGGACCTCTTTGTTTTTCGACATGAATTGGCCATCATGAGGCTCGCTGCCTTTATGGGAATTACTATGTTTGTTGGAATAACTGGACTCTTTTATACACAGCTAATTGGCATCATCACTGTGAGTATGTTTTTAATGTAATATGGTATTGTATGAACATATTATCTAATTCAGGACTCAATTCTGAAAGTTACAGAAAATGTACAACTCAAAGGAGAAAATTACTGAATGCTTATTTCTACTTTCATATGCCTATATAATTTTAAAGTAGTTATAATAGTAGTTAGTAGTAGGTACAGAGTGTATATACAGGTTTTTTGGGTTGTTTTTTATAGTACCCAAGGCTTTCACACTGTGCTGGTTTTTTGTTTGTTTTGTTTTTTATTTTGAGACAGAATCTTGCTAAGTTGGGCTGAAATTTAGCCATCCTTCTGCCTCAGCCTTTCAAAATGCTGAGATTACAAACATGCTCCACCATACCTGGCATTGTGTCTTTTTTTTTTTTTTGCGTATACTTAATGATTTATTGATATGCTAAGTACGTGATTACTGTTAGTTTACCTAGGTTGTCTGAAAGGTGAGTGTTCCTCATTTTATGTTTGATGTGGAAAAACCTTGAAATAATGTGTAATTTTTTTATGTAAATAAACTCATAAATAGTATTTACTTGTTTATTTCCCTTTACTACCTGCAGTGGACTTGTTTTTTCCACACTGCCTAATTGGAACAATTATACCAACACGTGGAAGTTTTGTATTAGGAACTAGTCCCCTCATAGGTGCGTTTACTTCATGAGTCTCATAGGTTAGGTTGAGGCTGCAGGTGAGTACATAATGAACACTATGATTGAAATATGCAGTCTTTTTTTCATAATTAGCATAGTCATACTCCTTTATCACAAAAAACTTTAAAAATCATAATGAAGAATTCAAAACATGATGTGCTCTGTTACAGAAATGCAGGGCAAATAGGCTTTCTCATGTGGTATGTTGTGAGTGTAAATGGGTATAACCTTGTTGGAAGCAAATCGTCCACTTTAGTCTGGGTGTTGGTCCCAGGATGCTGTGTAGATACCAGAGTCTGCGTTGACTGCCTAAGTATCTTAGGGGAATGGCGTAGTATTTTTATAATATCACCCTATGTACTTTAAATTATTTCAGCATTAGAACTTACGATATCTAATATAATGTAAATGCCATGCAAATCATTGCTAAACTGTATTATTGTATAGGGAATAATGACAGAAAAAATAGTCTGTAGATGTAAATTGTTTCCACAATAGTTTTGATACACATTTAATTAAATCCATGAAGGTGGAAGCCTCATATACATAGGGCCAACTGTACATAGACCAGGTGCATGTGCATAGCCGTTTGGTTTTCATGAGTGTGTCAGACTATCCTGTTGTGAAAGAATAGTCTTTCAGCAGCTTGTATTGAGACAGCTGGATGTCCATATATGAAAGAATTAAGTTGAATCCACGCTTCACAGGATACACAAACATAGGAGTAAACTTCAGGGACTTTGGATTTGACAGTGGTGTTATCTTAGGGATAACACCAAAAGTGTAAACTACCAAAGGAAAAAATGGGTAAGTTGGATCTAATCAAAGCAGTGAACATTAGGCCAGGGTTTTAGTTTAATGGTTCTGGTGCCTGCCTTGAAAGTGCAAGGTCCCGAGTTCAATACCTGGTACCAAAAAATAAAATAAAATAAATAAATGTTTTTGCTTCAGGGGACATTATTGAGACAGCAGAAATACAGCTTAGAGAATGAGAGATAATATCTAGAAATCACAGATCTGACCAGGAACTTTTCTGTGGAATATATAAAGAACTTTTATAACTCAGTAATAAAAAAACCCTGCCCAATTCAAACATCATTTGTCTAAAGGAAATATATAAATGAATAGTAAGCACACAGGAATATGCTGATCCTCATTAGTCATCATAGAAATGCAAATGAAAACCATGATGACACGCAGCTTTAAAGCCTTAAACAGCTGGATGAAAAAGATGGTTAGTAACCAATCGCTGTGAGGATGTAAAAGAATCAGAACCCTTATCCGCTGCTAGTGGGAATGTGAAATGGTGCAGCTACTTTCGAAAACTCTTAGCAGTTCTTTAAAGCTTGTTAAACATAGAGTTAGCATTAGACTCATCAGTTCCAGTTGTATGTCCACGCAGAAACTCATACTTGAATATAGTAACATTATACATAATGGCCTAAAATGGAATGAATACACATGTTGTAGCCATACAGTAGATTATTATTTGTTTGTGAAAATGCAAAAAGAGCTGAAATATTGATACTTGCTGAAACCTGGAATAATGAAGGCATGAAACATACTGGCTGAAAAAGATCACCTATGTGCATTCATGAAATGAAATGTACAGAATGGGCACATCTGTAGACACAGAAAATGGACTTGAGGGCCCTGTGCTGGGGGACTGAGGACATTGCTGAAGGGTAAAGGGTTTGTTTGTTTTAATGGAGTGATGAACATTATAGAAGTGAAATTGCTATTTTATATAAGTTTTGTATTTTTTTTTTTTAATAAAAACTGTCAGACTTTACTCAAATAATTATACCATTTTGTATTCCTACCAGTGTGGGAGAATTCTGGTTGTTTCATAGCTTCATTATCTTTTTGTTGTTGTTGTTGTTGTTAGTCTTTGCAGCTGCTTGGTGGGTTTTTTTGGTTCTGGTACCTGGGATCAAACTCAGAACCTTGTGTTTGCAGGCAGGGTGGCGTCACTGACCTATATCCTGGCCCCTCTGGTAGCTTTTAATTGTATCTTTTAATGCAATTTCCCTGATATATAATAATTTTGAACCTTTCTTTGTGTGCTTATTGGCTATTCATGGACATTTATGAAATATGTTTGAACATATATTTATTAATTCAGTTTGAAATATTTTCTAATACTCTTGTAATTTCTCTGATAATGATGACAAATAGCATGGTATTGGTAAAGATGTTAAGGTTGAGAGTTTTCCTCTGAAATGTTTTCTCTGTTTTTATGCTCATTTGTAATTACTTTACAATAATAACTTAAATCTGTTTTATAAATCATGTCAGAATTGCCAGATGGTGCTTGTATCTTTAGAATTTACCAAAATCATCAATATGTATTTATACCCTACAGTACTTCAGAATTTTTCAGATTTACCCAACTTCTTACTCTTAATGGAAATGGACATTTCGGAACATCATGACTAGGAGCTCATGTTGCCTAAGCACATTCAAGTATTGATATGTAGCTGAGTGTAATAGTTCACACCTAGCAGCACTGATAGCCTCAGAGAATTAAGATTTTTAAGATCTTTAAAGTCCCTAATCTAAATTTTAGCATTCCTGTCTGACTTAGATGTAACAAGTAAATTTGTTATTTTGTTGGTTTTAAAAGGATACTGTACATTGAGGTCCACTCAGCCAACGTGTGAATATTCTCAAATTTTAGTTTTCCTTTTAATTATAATATGGAACAGCATTTCATTATGTAAATAGAGGGCCTACTTCTGATGTACTATTTCTAAAACTTGAGCATAAAAGCCACATTTTTTGAATGATGCTGTCAGAACATTTCACCTCTTTCTGCATATATAAAGTAAGTTTTTGAATACTCTGTGCGGGATAGGTTTATATCTATAGAAATTGGACTTGGGTGAAACATTCAAAAATGAATCCAAAAATTGAGAAAGAAAATGAATATATGTTCGTCTGGTCTTTAGTTGCTGTACTTTCTCTTGAATACAAATAACAAAAATTGCTGTCAGATTTAATTGTAATTTTCTGGACTTCTGTAGTGAAACTTATGTACTATACTACTCTTTTTGAATTAATAATAATAATAATAGGTTTCCAGAATGTACTCCTCACTGCATTAATTCAAAGTTATTTAACACTTGATTGTTTAGCATTTTGTATTCAGTGTTTAATTTTAAAATGTAATGAATTAGCCTTTAAATAAAATAGTATTTTATATTTTGATTAAATTAATGGTACAGATTATACTTGATTTCTTTACAAAGTATGTTTTTGTTTCATCTTTATGATGAGACTTAGATTATCTATAGAAAATTTCACATCTGGACATGTTTTTGCCATAATCTGAATTTAAGGATCTGTGCATTGTAAGGGAAGTGATGGATCTGTGATGCAGTACTGTATAAGAAAAAAATAGCATCAGTAAACTTAATCATTGCCTGGAAATCTTGCTCTTTCCCTAGCTTCTTACCCTAAAGAAAGATCCAAGAGACACTTTTGAGAAACATTAAGAATTCATTTCATTACTTCTACCATCAACTCCTGTAAACTTTTTCATGACATGCTTAAACAGAAGCCTGTGGATGAACAACTCAACAGAACAAATGCTGTCTCGAAAAAGCATGAGGTTTTAGAGAGGCAGAATACCAGACTAATAGGAGGAAGGAACAGGATCATCATAGCAATGATGATCAGTTGTCATTTTAGACCTGTCAAGAGTAGATTATCTGTGACCCAGATAAAATAATTACAAATTACTTGAACTTCAGATTTCTAATCTCATTGCCAAGGTTAAAAGATTTTAATACAACCAGATGTTTCTGTTAAATAGACTAATCTGAAGTTCATTTCTACAGTATTAGTTTATTTGTAGATTTAATTTGAACAGGCTTTAAATATACATATTTGTGCATTTGTAGTAAAATTCATATTGGTGTTAAAATATTTTCAAAAACAATCTACTTTGTGATGTTCTTATTTAGAGAATTGGGGTATTATAACTATTCCTTACTTAGACATTACCCCTTTTTTCTTTCGCTGTTTCTGAGTGAAATAGCTAGTGAGTGATGTTGTTATTAATGTAATAGATGTTGTCAGAATGATGGAGCAGTAGTGCACATGGCCAAATTTATTCTGAGGAGCACCAGTACTGACAGTGCTGGGTGACTGTATTAGTCCTAATTTCGGCGAATGGACTTGGAGAGAGTTAAACAAGGAGTGCTGTCACAGCTGGTCCAGCGCGTTCTGGGAGGTTCTGACAGAGAGCTATTGTTTCTCTGACACTGCTCTGATAGTTTATCTAAATTTTGTATTCAGGCATTTTTGTTTCCCAGGCACTGTCGAGTTTTTGTAATAGCATAATCTTTCAATGCCCTCTCTGGAGCCTAGTGTGTTTTCTGTTGTGTTGTGGTTGTCAGGACAGTGAAGAAAATTATTTAGTTCCAGTTTTGTAAAAGGTTTGATTTCACAAAGAAAAAATTTAGCAAGGCTTTTCATTAGGTTTCATAGGTACTATTCGGATTCTATTTCAATTACTAAAGATAGCTTTAAAAAAACCTTTTCAAATTAAAAGAGAAAATCCTCCCTCCTCAAGTACACTAGTTCATGTTTAACTTGCAAAGTTAATGTGTGCCTAAATAATTACTGTGTAGAAAAAAATCTCAAATGTAAGAGGGGACTTAATTTTAACTTGATTATCTTAGGCAATGACAATTATCTTACATTCAGAATGTTAAATCAATTTAAAGGAGATTATTAAATAGCATTTCATTAATCAGTTAGTAGATTACTTGCCTTTTAATATGTACTCAGAAATGTAGTCTTGAGATTATTAATCCTTATAATTAAATTTTGTAAAGTATCAAAGCTGTGAATTAGCAGGATTTAATACAGTCTTTATACAAATTATATTTGGTCTACTCAACTCCAAGTCAGTTTGCAGATATGCAAATCATTGCTAATTATTAATCTAGCTCTTACATTTCTATAAACAGAATTCTGTATAGCATTTTTGCTTTTTTTCTGAATTATATTTTTATTTAATGACAGTTGCTCTTCATAACCTCCCCCTTTACTTTTCTAACCTCTGGCCGTTAAATATTTCTCTCCCTTACAGGTAGGATTCCCCACTCTATGGTCTTATTAGTTGGGATACATTTTCTTTTAAAGTCAAATTTTAGATAAGACATGAAAGATAATTCTTAAGCTAATATCAGTTATCAAGAGAAGATAAAGTATTCATGTATTGGTAAGAGCTGTATTTTTTGTTAAGTCTTACTCATTTTAATTTTAAATTTATAAAAATCCCAAACTTAGTTTTTAAAATAATGAAGCATTCTTTTTTATCTCTTAATTAATTCAGACTAATGGAAGTTTTCAGGTATTTGGTCATTGAGCAATACCTGGCATAAATGTTTCTCAGGAAATAAGATAATCTAATAATACTAACACAGAGAAAGTACTTGTTTCTCATCATTCATGGAAGAATGAATTTTTTTCTAGATAGCTAAATTTATAAATTGTTTTTATATCTCCTTGAAAATAGAAGTTGTCTTATTGGTTCTTCCCTGAGGACCACTGAAATTGGTGAGTCTTTTGTATGGAGTGAAATTACCAGCAACAAAATATTTTCATTACTTTTAAAAATTTACATTTCTCTGCTTTGTAGAACAAAACAAAAATAAATAATTTAGTGCTTGACAATAACTTGTAGTTCCATTCTTCTGATGGTAGTAACTTCTTATTTTCTACTTCTGTCTTGCTTAAGAATTTGGTAATGTAACCTGTGTTATTGTAGTTATGTTGTGTAAACACAACACAAAGTCTTATTGATATACTGGCTGCTCGAATTCAAATCCTGCTTTTTTCTTATAACAATATTCCCAATGGCAGAATTTCAGAGAGATTAACATTTGCTGTTTTGAAAGGTGAAAATAATAGCTTATTTGACCAGGCTCACAAATCCTGTTACAAAAGTGATGGCAAATATCACATCTTTTGACAGGATAACTTTTTACTCCTGATAATTTAAAAGGTACCATTTTAGTTTCTTCCTAAAATATATTTTAAAAAGGTGTCAAAAATGCTTGAAAATACAAGCTTTTTCTATGTGAAATCTAAATCTGAAGACTTTAGAATTGGTTTTCTTTTTAATGCCAAAAATAAATTCCTTGACATAATAGTCATTGTAAATTTCTACATAGTAAATAATTCCCATTAATATTAACTGATAATAATAATCAGTTTACGATTGAGTTCTTTATCTTAAAGGTTTTATTTTTTTAATTGAGTAAATGATACATTTTATATATACAGTATGATCACACTCATCATTGAGAATTTGTACCTGTACATGACACATCTGAAGATTTTAAATATTGTCCAGAGCTGTGAATATATGTACTATGTGTGTACATACAAAAAATATTTGTGTATGTATATACTATAATTTTTTTCCAAGCTTCTAGAAAAATACATTAAGGAAATACTGTGGATTATTACTAGCCAGCAAGATAACGTATGTTTTTCTTTATATAGATAGGTTAACCATTTATATATAAAAATGTAATTTTATGATCTATTTTTATATCTCTTAAGGACTTAAAAGTAAAGGTATCATTGGAAAAAGGTTCCACAGTTAACCAGCTTCTTGGAATTTAAGGTGCAACCGCAAGTATTTGTGTGAATAGTACTCTTCAGTAGTATTAATATTGTCCACCTTTTATCACATGGTAAGCAAGGCATTAAGGTAAATGGAAGAAAGTGTATGTATATGCCCATTAAAATTCTCATTCTCCACTTAATTGAATTCAGAAACACCTAGTAGATTAGGTATGTCTGAGTAGGTCATGGAGATGTGTCCTTGAATGCAGTGGTACTTCAGTTCATATACTCCGTTTGTTTGTGATTTGGGGAAGATAGCCATGGTTGTATTTGTCATGTGATGTATAGTTTGTGAAGGGAAGTAAAGTAAAATTTTGTTGAACGTTTTCATTTTGAGAACTGCACAGTTTTTAAACAGAAGCATTCGTGAACCAAGGTATCACTGTTTATGGTCTTCAGCTCATTCTTGTCTGGCACTTTTCTGCTGCTTGACTTCTCAATTCCCACGAAATGAGCAGCTTTTCTCAGCCGCACACTTCTGCCATGATAATTTCTGCAACTAAGGAGACTGGATCCCTTGAACCATGAGCCAAATTAAAACTCTTCTGAGTTGTAGATGTTGGGTATTAATTATGTCCCAGCAATAGGAAAGCTAACACAAAAAATTGGTGCTGAGAGTCGTACTACTGCTGTGACTGTTCCTGACCATGCGGTTTAAAAACCTTTGGAACCAGCTGGAGAGAGATGCTTGAAAATTTTGGAGGAATGGTCTGGAAGGCTCTAGAATGCTGTGAACAGAGCCTGATGGATGATTCTGGTCAAAGCTCAGAAGATGAGCGTGCAGATAGAATGCAGGCAGCTTGCAGTTGTGAAGAAAACTCCACTGGATGTGTTACGCTGTGCCAGAAAAGTCTCTATATTTTCCCCCTGTTCTTAGACTTTATGAGAGAGTGAGATTAAAAGCAGTGGACTGATTAATTTCAAAGCAGCCCGACATTCAGGCTGTGGCAAGGGTACTGCTGGCTACTTTTGCCCAGATTTATTGTTATTATTATTATTATTATTATTTTTTTTTTTTTTTTTTAGTTTTTTGAGACAGGGTCTCGCTTTATAGTTCAGGCTGGCCCTGAGCTCAGCCTCCAACTCGCATCACAGCAATCCTCCTGCCTCTGCCTCCCAAGTGCTGGGATTACAGGCGTGGGCCACCACGCCAGGCACTGTGGTATGTGGTACTGATTGCTGGTGGGTGTGAGTCTCCACACCTGGTATTGTTATGTGGTTACTGGGGATCGAACCTGGGCCCTTGCGCTTGCAAGACAGGCGCCGGAACCACTGAGCTAAATCCCTGGCCCTGCCCGGATTTATTATGAGAATTAAAGACAAAAGACAGGAGTAGAAAAGTTTGCAGAATTTAAATTTTGGCCCAGAAGGAACTATAAATAAATATTGGCCAAAGGAAGTATGGCTGCTAAGGAGATAGGCATTAAAAATAAGCTAAGTACTTTGTAGAGGGACAAGCAGATGCCTTGAGAAGCACTTTAGGAACAAGAAATGCTACCCATTATAATCTCAAAGGTGCAAGAGTGTAAACATTTCCTGTGATAATAGAGTCCCTATGACCTATCCTTGAAAATTGCCTCCTAGGGAATTAGTTCTCTAGGATTCATTTTATTATACTCAGCCATCCAAGCATCCAGAGGCCACTGCGCCCAAGGGCAAAGCCAAAGGGTTTACCCATGTCCTTGTCCACATAGTGCTGTTTTTACCAGTGTGTAGAATGCCAAGAGTATGGTGTCAAGGAGGCTTCTCCCCAGATTTTAGAGCAAGGCCTGGAAGGCCATGCAGTGAACCTTGGACTGGACCATGCATGAGGCTGTGGGAATGAAACCAGAGGTGCATTGGAGATCTCCAGGAAGTTAGAGATGCCACAGCCACAGGCCATACATGAGTGGGGCCACAGCAGAGGAGAGGCCCCGTGGGCTGCCATGGCCAAGGCCACAGGTCACCCAAGCCATTGGAATCTCTATTTTGAGATACTGAGCTATAGGACTTAATATTTGCCTGCTGGGTTTCAGTCTGATTTGTTTTTGTCCCTTTATTCCTTCGTTTTGGAATGGGAATGCTTACTCAATACCATTGTACATTGAGATTTAGTAACTTGAGTTTTGATTATTAACTAAGAGTTTTCCTTCAGTCTCAGAAAAATCTTGGACTTTAGAAAGTTGTTCAGCTGTTGAAATTCTGGGAAAGAAATTATTATTTTTCTGGTAGGAGGTGAGGTAGTTAGTTGTATAATGTTGGACAGAATTGTAAATTTGCTATTACCTTTATTTGGAGATTAAGTATGGCTTAAGGTGATGAAGTTGATAAGGTGTGGATTGTGATCATTATTCCTGATTTGTCAACTTGGATTAAGAAATACCTAGCAGATCAGCATGCTGCTAGGTATGTGTGAGTGGGGTTGAGGGTGATGATCAGAAAGCTAACTGATGCTTGATGTTTTTGTGTATAGATTATAGGATTTTTGTAATGCTGTAAATTAGGTTCAGAATATAAATTGTTATTTAAAAATAAGATTATGTGATTTCATTGGTTATTTAGATCTTGCTTATACCAATTTGTCAATCTAATGGTGAGTCTTTTGATGACAGCTTAAACTAGCATTTCTAGAAGATACCTTCCTTGTTTCCTGAGTTGTATGTATTTGTTTTAGAGCCTTAGAGGAAATACACAATAAATATTGTATTACTATGAAGAGTGATTTTTCTGTTAAAAAAATCATTTTTACTGAAGAACACGAATGAGGTAACTTTAATTTTTAGAGCAACAGATGTAATATGGAAAACTCATTAGACTGCCTTTTTGAGTTTTATTGTTTATAGAAACCTAGAAGCACTCTTTGACTCTTGGTAATTTATTGTTAGGTGTCTTTTATATGTCATTTTGGTATTTGTTTTTAGTATATGTTCACTGACAGTTGAGCTGAAAGTAAATAGTTGGTTTTAAAAAGAATTATTAAAAAGCAAGTGTAACAAAATATTTTATTTTTAATGATGTGATACCCCAGACTTTTTGTGAGATTTTTTATTGAAATTTTTTTCAAAATAATGTGATGTTGATTTTTTTTCAAGTGAACTCCAGTGATATATGTGGAGAATTTAAACTTGTACCCATATATAATCTTTTTAATTTTTAGAATATTCTCTGGAGATTAAAAACATCAAATAAATGTGAAGACTTGATTAATTTGTTACATCTGAGTATTTTTTATTTTTAATAGGACACAACATCTATTGAAAAGATGTCAAACTGTTGTGAAGAAATGTAAGTATAAAAATACAGTTGTGGTGTTCTTAATTGAAACAACCAGGTGCATTTGAGATCTGTGTGCATGTAGTGGAAAGAGAATACAATGATGACTTTTTCTTAGTGCTGAGTCTGAGTCCCAGTTAGACTAGGATACCCCTGTCTTACCGTTGGAGTTGTTCTACACATGATGGTTTTTAAACAAAATAAGTACTAATCATTTTTGTTCCTTGTCTAACAAAGTAAGTTAAATTATTTGTTCTGAAAATACATCAAAAGAGATTTGCTTCTGTGTTGTTGACACATATTCTGTTAATCCTGAGATTCTCCTCTGCTTCAAAAGTTGCCTTAGGTTGATTGACGATGCAGATACAATATCTGCTATCCAGAGTTAAAACTCAGCTGCACGCCACAGTGAAAGCAAAGCTGTATTTGTGATGCTGGGACACAATTCATCAGAGTCCAGTAATGGATCCCCAGCCAACCTGTATTGTTTCAGCTGACTGAAGTGCACCATGGGAGTGCTGTCTTTCACTAATAATGCTGTCTTCTGTAGATCGAGGCCCCGAAAGCCATGGCAGCAGACCTTCTCAGAAGTTTTTGGCACTCGTTGGAAGATCCTGTGGTTCATTCCTTTCAGGCAGAGGCAACCACTGCGGGTTCCCTACCACTTTGCCAATCACGTCTAAACAGATGGATGGTGGGCACAGATGGGTCCTCCACGCTGGAAATGCGTTACAGGTTTTATGATAATAGAACGATGACAGTCTTCAAGTCAGTTAAAATCCACCCACCAATCTTCGGCATCACAGTGTGCCCCAGGCTTTATTTTAATAGTGATCTTGATCCTGTTGTGGGACTAATCCAAGATCTATATTTAAGTTTTAAAGCATGTTTACTTTCAAATTAGCTATCCACAGGGATTTCTTTAAATGCTTTTGTTATTAAACTCAGAAGACAGTGATTGGGAGAAATAATTGTACATGAATTTCTTTTAGTGCTTGACAGTGTACAGATTTTAATTTGTGGGAAATTTCTGGTGTTTATTTAAATTTTCACTCTTAAGCAGTACTAACCAAATCTGAGTTTAATTCTTCAGATTTTACAAAACTTGATATGCCTTCTTATATGTAAATTTCTTTTCATGTACAAGTTAAAATACTCAATACTCTTTTTATATGTGCTGCAAGATTTTTAAAATGCAGCTTAAGAATGAACAATAATGAAGGTCAGTGTTTTCTTAGGAGCAGCTTTCTAATGGTCCGTCCCTCTCTTCACCAGAACCAAAATAAAAACATACTGAAGGTAAATACAAACTACCTATCTTATTATAAAGAAAAGGTTAACTTTTTCTACATTAACTTTCCCCTTTACTGTTGTAATTATTGATTTCTATTAGAATATTTGCTCCCAGAAGAAATTTGTGACCAGCGCTAATGAATTCCCATTTTCCCCTAAAATTTTCATGACTGAAAGTGGTAGAAAATGTACAATAACTGCATTTACTTTTTCTAGTGTGGTATGTTAGAATGCATACATTTTTAAAAATGCTGTATAACTAGATAATATATAATGTACAGTACAAAGAGGAATATTGTGCTTTTAAAATACATATTTTTTACTTGTATTTATCTACTAATAGATGTAAAATTACACACTGGAGATTTATATATAGAGATAGATATACAGATACTGGGCAACTCATATTGAAATTTTACTTCCTAGTCACTAGTAAGTAATGTGTAATTAGGAAGTTACCAGTAAGGGTCACTAACTTATGTATCAAAAATCAAAATGAAGTTTCATTTCCACTAGCCAAATAGAAGTTGTGTTCCTCTAGAGACCTTTTATTAGTAGCTAATACTAAGAAATGAGCTTACAGTAATGAAATAATTAATGATCTATATTTATCATTAGCCTTATACAAATTTAAATTGCTAACTGTAAGGATCTCTTGGAAAACAAAGAACATTTGTGTAAAAAGATATTTAGTATGCATCAAAAAATTTAGCTTTTAGTTTTCCATTAGAATATTGCAAAAAAAATCCATGTTTTTAAAAACATTATACACGGAAAGTTTTCCTTTAAGAGAAGATTAAAAGAGTCTGCTCCTCTTAAATCATATTAATACTTCTGATTTCGAAAGTAAGATATCACACGGGGCATAGTGAAGTGGGAGATTGCCATTGTTGGCCATTTGCCTATATGATGGCTAATTCTTGCTAAATTGTAAATACCTTCTAAAATATTCTGAAATAATAGAATAAGCTCCTCCGGAGATATTTGTGTCATGTATTCGTGTCATATTTGTTATGTTTTATTACTTAAAAAGTTAGGTGTGGCAGATGAAAGTATTTATTGGTGCTGATCAAATGTATATAGTACATCTAATATAAGAAGTATAAAGATTAATGAAATATAAAGTTAGCATTAGATCTACTGGTTGGATTTTATGAAAGCTAATTACCCAAATTTGGTGACAGCAGAATGAACACAGAGAAGTGAATTGGATATGGTATTGCGAGATGTCAGGCGATACCTTGTGTCGCACACATTCCGTTCCGACGAGGACCTCGAGGAAGCAGCCTAGCCAAGTGAGGCCTGAAGAGCTTTCTGGACGCTGCCACCATAGCGAGGCCCCGGGGAGCTTCCTCTCCCGTTCTAAGGGCTGGTGTTTCGGGTGTTCTTAGAGTTACCACTTCTGGGGCACGTTCTCTGCCCTTCTTTTTTTTACCTCCCCTGGTCCTGTTCCCTCTGTAGCTGTAGGACTGAAAGCTAATGCGTTAGATAAGCTAGTGCTAATTTCTTGTGAGTGGTGGAAATGCTACCTATCACTTTATTTACATAAATATCTATGTCAGTACACATCTGCATGTTCATATGCTGTAACTTTCAGTGTTCTCAAGTTAGCACTTTTAACCCTACTGTGCGATTTGTAATTCTTCCTAGATTACTAGAAGGAAGCCATTGACAGTTTTCTGGGGATTACATAAACTGGTGTTCTTTCTGCGCCCTCTTTTGGCTAATTGCTGTAACTATTGGCTCTAGAGATTTCCAGTACCTTAAAAAAATTTTACACACGGGATTTTGAACATCAGAGGTGCACACTTAGGAAAAGTATATGTATAAAAATGTAAAATTTTCTGAAAATTAATGTTATCATGTATGATTTAATTTTAATTCATAGGAATATATTGACTACTTTGTTTCATTTATGCATTTTTTTATTATCAGTACACATTTATATCAGATCGGGATAAACCAGGCATCATGTTTTTTATGTTAATCCTTTTTTGGCAGATTAATTCCTTGGACATAGGCTTACTTACTTTAAAATCTATAGTTTATTACAAAACACAGAAATTTATTATAGTCACAATGGCAACAACCTATGCAGTGGGTGTTACTATTTAAAAATGCATTTAAATTTTTCTGTCTTCATTTTGGGATGAATTTTTTTTTTAAACCAGCACTGCTGTCTTAAAACAACTGAGAAGAGATTAAGTGCTCCTATACTTAAAAAATAAAAAAAAACTTTCCCAGAGTTATCCATGTGTCTTTTGTAGCCATTTTAATGTATATTCTGAATAGCCCTGAAAATAACTAATTATGTTCAGCATTAGAAAATAAATATGACCAGTGAGGTTACTGATGAAATCTGATGTTGACCGAAGTGTATCTTTATAAATTTCCTATTTAATTTTTGCAAGATGTTTTTATATTAGTAGTGTGACTTATTGACTTTGGAAGATGAAGGTTTTTACGAGGATACAGTTACACTTCCCGAACAATCATATTTGTTGCTTTCTGTAAATAAAAATGTTTCAGACCTCAGTATACATGGAAGGTCACTGTTAAAAATAGGCTGAGTTGGAACCCTGCAAACAGTGGGAATATAATTAAAGAGTTCTTGGAGGCCGGGGGTATAGCTCAGTGGTTCCGGCGCCTGTCTTGCAAGCGCAAGGACCCGTGTTCGATCCTCAGTAACCACATAACAATACTGGGTGTGGAGACTCACGCCCAGCAGCAACCAGTACCACACACCACAGTGCTGGGCATGGTGGCTTACGCCTGTCATCCCAGCACTCGGGAGGCAGAGGCAAGAGGATTGCTGTGATGTGAGTTTGAGGCTGAGCTCAGGGCCAGCCTGAACCACAAAGGGAGACCCTGTCTCAAAAAACCTTTGAAAAAAACAAAAAAACAAAAAAACAGTTCTTGGAACTTGTAACTCAGACTTAAAGTTTAAAAATCTTAAACTAATGTTCCATTATAATAAAAATACTGTACTATTTAGCTTAATAATTGTATCAGAAATATTTGTGGTTAACATAAGGACAGTCATTTAAAATTGCAGCTAACATATTAACCTCTTCTTCAGAAGAAAACATAGTTTACTTTTTTAATAGTAACAAAGCCAGGCAAGGCCCTGGCTTCATCCATAGCACCAAATGAATAAATAAATAGAAGCAAGTAGAGACACAGATGTACACAGAAGTCATCATGACAACCAATCTGAAACTTTTGTCAGAACTAATAAATATATTTGTACTAATGTGTAGAAGTCACTTTTTTAAAGGATGATGGCTAATTCTACCTGTTCTTTCTTAGACTTCAAGTCATCTCCATACAAGAAACGAGGTGGAGATATGTTTCATTCACAAAGTATATTAATTCTGGATAAGAATCAGGAAGCCTTAGGACACACTCTCCAGTGGAAAGTGTGAGCTGATTGTGGCCACAGTTTTCTGCGTTAGTTTATGGGGCACGTGGTATTGTCAGATCACTGCGTGCCCAGCTGTGGCTTAATACGACATTAATGTTCATTAACAGAGCTGCTAATTACTGGACTAACTCTCATCTCTCACTACTTCTCTATGCCACATGTATCATTAGGTTATAGAATAGCCCAAGTTTACTAAACTACAGTTACTTTGTTAAATTTTTCACGTGACCTCTAATATATATAGATATGTCTAGAATCTATTTGGTAAAAGTTTACATGTACAAACATAAAGTAGTTTACTAATAGAAGTATTAGATTTTCATCCAGTCCTTCTATTGTTGCTTTTAAAAATATAAGTATTGGCAAATGTAGTTAATAAGTCATGTGCATTTGGTATGTTCTAGTTGGTAGTATAATTGACCGTATAAGGAATGTGTATATTATTTAATGTCCATACTTTTTGCCTTCTATGCTAGGAATTATCCTATGAATTTATGTATAAATAGGAATTTTCAGTGTGTTTCATATTTAGCTATTCTCATTTGAATTTCTGAATATTCTACAGTAGAATACGAGAAAGTATTAGAAAACTTATTTACTGTTACCAATATTTAGCAGTCTGCTACTTTGGAGATGTTGGTTTAACTTTGGGAAAATGACTTCTCTGACTTCTCTCATTACCATTTGTATTTTATAGCAACAAAATTCAGTATGTTTTTGTCTTTTATTTAGATGTTGCAGTACTGCCTGCCAGTACTAATTTGAAAAGATGACATCATTTTAAGATTCTTAAGTCACTAATCTTACTGATATCTGTTCTTATCTTATTTTTTTTTACTATATCATATCCTTTACCCTCTGTCACCATTGAGGACAAGTACCTATGAGTTATAAGTAGACAACAAATTGGATAGTGGAGTAGTATAGCTTTGCAAGGTAGAGAGAAGGCAAGGTGAGGTGAACAGTGAGCACGTTGGCTGGAGGAGTTGGAAACACCTTCTGTGAGTCAGAGGTCCTCTGCGCCCAGCATTTCAGCTTTCTCGCTTGTCGGTGCCATTTTACCCTGAGTTGTTTGTTAGGCACGGAAGTATTTCGGTGGTGTTATTTGATTTAAGGAGTTTACATTGTTCTCTCTTTAGCTGGTCAGTATCATGAGAAGTTATTTTTAATTTTAAATGAGTAATTGGGTAGTATATGTTAACATGCAGTGTAAAAAGTGTGGAAAATGCCGTGTTTAATTTAGAGGAGAAATGAAAAAGTTGCCCAAAGTTTGAAAGAACTGAGACCTTTTCTGCAGGTCCCTTACAGCAAAAAAATGACCCCAAATGTTACAGAGAACATTGTGCCATGGCAAAAAGTCAACAATTTAAATATAAAAGGTGGTCTGGGATCTTTTAGAGTTGATACCTGGAAGGGTTTCCCTGTTCATGTTTGAACTGCCTAGAGCAGGTACTATAGTTTTACCACAGCCTCTCAGCACTCTGCTCCTTTTGGTGTGGATAGCTTTATATTACTTGAACAAAGATACGGAGAAAACAGCAACAAAAGATGTGTTTCTTTTTGTGGCTTTGCTTGCCGGTCTGACTTAATACAGGGTGTAATCATTTGTAGTCTGTTAAGTAACAGGAAGTGCTGTCTGCATACTGCACGCCCTATGTGTTTGCCAGTGTGCATTAGTGATATTTTAACCTGCCGGTGCCTGAAGTTAGTGTTTTACAACCTTAGCAACTAAAACATCTGGTGCTATTCACTGTAGCATTGAGTGACATCTTTAATTCCTGTACCAAAGAGTTAATTTTCTTTTGGGTTGACTGAAAATTTTCTGTCTCACGTCTTCATGTTTGTAAAGCAAAAATGAAAGGTACGAAGAATAATTTTTACCAGGTCTTTTTGCAACTGCTACTTCAATTTGATTTGTTTAAGTGTCTCCTACTTAGACCCCACCCCCACCCTGCCCAGGTAGGCAGATTGGTAAGAATTTTAAATTTGTATTTTAGTAGAGCTTGGCTCCTTTAAAAGGTAGTTTAATAGGTGGTAGTCACTAAAGATAATTGAAACACTTTTCATATATCATTTTTTTGCTTTTATTCTGTAATAATGAATAAAAATAATAACTTTACTTTTATTTCTGTAAATGAATGATATTGTATATTGGATACTTTCATGTATACTGAAACAGTGCTAAAATGAAGGGTTAGTAATGGGTCCATTTTTATTAAAAAAAACACAATTTGACATCTTTTATGTGTATATTTCTTAGCGGCTTTAAAAGTAATATTGCTACTTTGCCTACTTTGCTAATAGAGAAAAAGATCACTTTAAAAGTGTTCCCAGTAGGAAATGTAAATATACTTTGATTTAAGCAAAACTACTAATAGTTGAACTTCATAAAAAAAGAAGACTGAATATTTGTATTCATTTTACATGAAAATTTCAGAGTAAGATTATTTTGAAAACTAATTTTACTTAGTGATTCATTTTTAAAAAGTTGGAGAAAAACATGCAAACGTAATTGTCCAATTGTGATACTTCTATGTGTACTATACAAGGTCCCTATTTCTTTCTTCTAAACTTTAAAAGTACTATCATTTAGTGTCCTTATAACTGAAATCGAAATGTTTAGTCATTCACACAAGAAGGTAACAGTTGTATACACATTAGAAAAGTAGACAATCACATTTGAAAATGTTTGCATTATTTTTGATAATCTAAAATCAGTTTCTCCTTGATGTAGATACAATACAGTATATGGTTTTGCAATGAATTGTGAATGGAAAAAAAAGAATCAAGTCTGAAATTTATGTGAAACATGACTTACAGATCATAGGCGTGATAGGCAAGAATACAGATAAGCATATGAGAGATGAAAGCAGAAATGAGTTTGAAAGCGAAATGGGATGGAGGAACATTCTGTGTCTGTCTAATCTACAACCCTGTTTCCTAGATTGTGTTGCCACTGTATTGGGTCGGAGCAATTTAACTTAATTAAGCCCGGTTTAAATTATCATAGCTGAATGTAGGTATTTTTCAAATTATGGAGAGTAGAAAATTCTCCACTATCTCCCAGAGAAAATATTTTAAAACTTTTTTTAAAAACCTACTTTAGCATAGGGAGGAAAAAAAAGCAACTAAAGATATAGTAGGAACATTTTCTCTCACAGTCAGAGAAACTGAGATGAGTTGTAAATCTGACGTGGGGGCACGACAGCAGTCTTGGGAGACAGCAGATCATACATTAATGTTCATTAATAGACTTCAGAGTATGTTTCATGTCTCAAATTCATCCTTTGGTTGTTTAATCTGACTGGCAAATTTAGTAAATAGACAAAATATGTGTTATTTTGAGGTTTCTAAAATTTTATTAAGCCTAAATTCTTTCCAGTATTATATCCTTTTTTAAAAGCTTCACTTTTCTTATATTTTAAAGATTCTATTTTTAAATTTGTCAGGCTTTTTTTTTATTCGCTTGTTGGTGCCATTTTACCTCCAGTTGTTAGGTGCGGAAGTATAAGATGTGTAAGTCTCGGGTGCTGGTTTTCTGCCTAGTTTACTATTTTACTTTGTTACCATAAGAACATTTAAAGAAAATCTTCATTTATATTTCTAATGATAATTATAATAAGAAAAACAGTAGTTGGGAGATTTAAGAATATATTGAGAAGAGGGAGGAAAGTGGGTAAAAATGGAAATCGTATAACTGAAATGTACTTGTTTAAATGTAAAGTCTGCACTGGTTCTTAAAATGAAAAAGTATATCTACCTTAAGATTAATGTTCTTGTTTTTAATTTATTTTAGTGATTTGATTTTAATCATGTAATATTCTGTTTTCTTTGCAGATTGTTTTTAATTTAAATTGTGTAATTTCTACTTCTCTTGAAATGTATTATGTACTGTATTTTTAGAAATCTTATTTTTAAATAAATATTTTTAAAAAACATAGGACTCTTTTCTCCCCTTACGTCTTTATTAAAATGAACCCAAAAGTCTAGATTTTAGCACTACCAATGTGATGTTTTTTAAAAAATGTATAGCGTTTTGATGGGTAGTCATCAATTACTGGCCTTATGATATTGTTCTGCTATAATCACAAAATTCATAACGTATCCAAGAACTTGGTATATGTAGGAGGTTGAAACTGACCAAAACAGCATTCTGAGTTAGGAATACGTATTTTAGAGAGAAGCCGCGTGGGTGTGCCCTGGCCTGTGTCTGAGGAGGCTCCTGAGTGGAGACAGGAGCCTTGGTGCCTAAGCACTGGGTTTCTGCCAGTGTGCCGACTGCTGTCACAGAAAGAGCATTTTCAGAACTAGTAAGCAGGAAGTACACGGAGGGTCTGTCGGCAATTCTAGTACACACCCTAGTGGAGAAATGAAGTGTGTTATTTCCTGGAACAGGAAGATTCATGCTTCTCTTGCAGGGGTGGCAGCCCCAGGAAAAGGCAGCCAGCCTCCGGGAAGGTACTACCCCATTGTACCTGTAGGAACCTAGTTTATTTGAGACGTGAATGGATAGTAGGGATAAGTAATTTAAATTTTATTAGGATTCTCTCAACCTGTTTCTGTAACATAGGGTTCTGCTCTTTACTTTCTCAGTGAAGCCAGTGTATAGGCTGTCAGTATTCCTAAAGAATTTTGAGTGTGATGCATTTGAAAGGGAAAGAGCCCTAAATTTTAAATGCTGATGTGCATTGCCTTGGGGAACTCGACTGTATCCTGAAAGCTGCAAACTTCTTAAAAGTACAACTTAGAGTTATTATTTCCTTGTTTCCTTCAGCTGTCATTTTTTCTACCTCAAATAGATTGAGTCACCCAATTTATTTAATATGTATAATGTTATACACTCTATTTTGGAGGTATTTTTTCTTTAGGGAATAATTTACATGCAGTAAGATATAAAATTGTATCCAGGCACTTTTAATTACAAAGATATTGAATTACTTGAATCCTTTTATGAAATTATTTTCTCAGTCTAGTAGCTTTTTGTGGACATATTTCTGTACACAAAGGGAAGAAGTACAGGAAGAAGTCAAAAGGAGAAGTATATGTTAGTGTGCTGGTTACAAAAAAATCACTACGAAAAAATAAAACAATCTATGAGTCCTGAGCTTGACAGTTTTTAATTTAATTTTAAAAGTTCTTAATTTCATATTACTGGAAAAATAATTGTAATAAATATTCTTGGTTAACAGATAAAACAGGTGACATATTTGTAGATAAAACTAAATTAGGCTCTGTTTGGTAAATCACAGCAGATCATTGCCTTAAGATAAATTTTGAAGGATTATGAAACCTTAATGCTGATCTTTCTGCAGTTATTTTTCTAATCCTAAGCAGCTTTTACAAGAACAGCTTTCATAGTGATGATAAATAACAACAGTTCTCAAACTTTTTGGTCTTAAGACTCCCTCATACTCAAAAATTATTGTAGACCACACAGTATATTTTATATGTTATCAGTATTCACTTTATTAGAAATTAAAATGAAAACTTCAGATGCTTATAGTTCATTTAAGCAAACTAATTGCATGTTAATACAAATAGATCTATGATTTTGTTTCTACAAAGCTCTTTTTATCTTTTATTGAAGAAAGTTGATTTTTCATACTGCTTCCGTATTAAATCAGTTGCATTATTTTGAGAGAAGTATCTGAAAAAAATCTGATGTTTTAGAGCTAAGTAATTGAAAAAGGAGTGTTTCTTTAGTATTTTGTGACTATTCTTTGATACCACTCAAAAAATCAACGAGTGATGATTTCTCAGACTTTGATTGCTGTGTGGAATAAGAACTACAGCCAAGGAACTTTTCCTGTTCATTAAAAGTCATTAATCTCTTTGCTTTGGAAAGTTCTCTTCACCATATAAAATAAAATCCAGTGAAAGCACCATTGATCTTGTCAAAAAACAGTATTGGAAAGCTGTTAGACTCACAATGACATATTTTTCAAAATTCTTGTTTTCACTAGAAAATGTGTGAATGAGCTTCAGTGGCCACATACTGTCATTGCTTGACAATACCTTGAAGTAACAAGTTACCTTCATTCCTTCTGGAGGAAGTGTTTGCCAAATAGTCAAGTCAAAAACCCAGGTTTGTCCATCTTTCAACTGTAAAGTTGAATTTCACCCCCAAAAGGTGACTAGTTCAGCTTGCAACTACATCACTTACACAGGTATCTTTCCTCAAAATAAACCAATAATTTGAAATTTTCCTTAAGTGCTTTAGTTTTACCTTCCACTTTTTGAAACAAAATACTTAAAATATACTTGAGAAACATTTAAAAAGTTAATAGATTCACTGCATGACTGCATAAGGGCGTATTACTAAGTGAATCCAGCTTGCCAGTTTTTTAATTTAATTTAATTTAATTTAATTTAATTTTATTTATTTATTTATTTTTTAAGGTTTTTTGAGACAGGGTCTCACTTTGTGGTTCAGGCTGGCCCTGAGCTCAGCCTCAAACTCACATCACAGCAATCCTCCTGCCTCTGCCTCCCAAGTGCTGGGATTACAGGCGTGAGCCACCACGCCCAGCACTGTGGTATGTGGTACTGGTTGCTGCTGGGCGTGAGTCTCCACACCCAGTATTGTTATGTGGTTACCAGGGATCGAACCCAGATCCTTGCGCTTGCAAGACAGGCACTGGAACCACTGAGCTATATCCCTGGCCCCAGCTTGCCAGTTTTTACCCCATTTGTCTGAATCTGCTTAACTTGAGTGTGTTGGGGAGGTGAGTAGTGGGAGAAGGTGCCAGAACTCTGGGCAGGTGGGACTGCATTTCCTTTGCACTAGATAAATGAGAAGACACAGACAATTTGTGTTTGTACAACCGCGCTTTTGAGCATTTAAATATAACATCCGTACAAATTCCCTTTATCCTTGTTTTAAAGAGGCAAAAATAAAAAAATGCATAGTAGTGTTGTGAGAATGTAGTGGGATTTGAGAAGCTGCCAGACACTGCGCAGGGGCAAGTGATCACAATGGTGCTCTACCCATACGGACAGCAATTATGTTAGTGTGCAAGGGCAACTGGAGGGATGATCGGACCCTGCAGACGTCCAGTTGAACAGACAGGACTGAGGAAGGACGGAGGGTATGTATTAGTTTGGAGGAAAAAAATCCAAGCTTACTTAAAAATATATTAGTATCAGTCACAGCACATTCTTTGTACGTCCTCTGGATGCCTGCTTTTAAAAATCAGCTCTCTTCCACAAATGGAAAAGTACACCTAAAGGTCACACACCCAAATTACAGTGTTTTGCATGTAAAAAAAAAAGCCAGAATATTCAGAAATAGGGCAGCTGGGATTTAGATGTTGCTGTGCACATAGATTCCTCAGTAAAAGGACTGTGACATGGTGTGGGCATTTATCCTTCAAATTGAATTTATAATTTGTAAAAAGCAGGTATGTTTCTACATCTAAGTTGTGATTTTTGACAACAAACCAAATAGTTGAGGGCCTGATAAACGAGGTGGGGGATTTCTGGTCCCACGTTTGAATTATCGCCAGGCAATCCTTAATGAATGGTGACCAGAGCATTAAGGAAATTTGTTTCAGAATTTATCTGGGCTGTACAGCCAGATGCCTACATTTCATCCAACAGGTTTGTAACCAATGCTAAAAGCTTTTTTGCTGGTACACTTGTAATTTGATGCCTGATGTGGTTCTTGAATGTTCGAGCATTTCAAATATTCTCAATGTGGAAAAGCACACATACTTTGGAAAAGAACAGTTCACTCAGATAGGACTGTGCGAGTCTGTAATTGTTGCTATTTATTTTCCATGTGCATTTTTACATGTGAAGATCTGTGATAATTTGCATGATCTCTCTAGAGGGCCCTCAGTGATCCCCACCCTCTGTGTACACACCCTTGCAGAATCTCCTTTTCTCTTCAGAGTCATTCCCGTGCTGGTATTTTTACTATACAAAACCAAAAAATACTTGTTCAGTTTTTCATACCTCCCACTAAAATCTCTCTTCCTTGCTTCCCCCGCTCCCCATTTATCGTCAACCTGAACAAATACAGATGAAAACTGTTATCCAGTGTTTACACCCATCTTCCCCTCCAAGGTCGCTGGCTCCAGGCCATAATTTGGTATTTGTCTTGTCCCTCTCCCTCTTTACCCTGCTATTTCTCCTCCTGTCTCTGTCTTATTATTCTAGTTTCTATTGCTCTGCAACAACTCCAGCAGCCAAACGTTTTTTGGAAGTCTCAGTTTCTCTGGGCCAGAAAGGACATAACAGCTTTTCTGGGTTTTATGGAGACTCGGGCTCTATTGGGAAAGGACAGATGACAGAGTTCTAGGCTGGGAACTGGGGTCACAGCGGCCCCTTTGAACTTGTCAAGTGGGCTGTCGTGGAGGACCGGCCGGCACCGCTGTGTATGTGTCTGGGCTGCCTCGCAGCATGGCGGTGGGGTTCTGTGACGGTGGCCAAGAGAACCAGGGGTGGCTGTGCTACCGTGATCTTCTGTGACTTGGTCTCAGAGTCACGACCTGGTGTAATCACAGAGCTGCCCAGAGCGGGCGGGAGAGCACAGCATCCCAAAGCACGGGGATGGACACCATTGTTGAGGGACTTGTTTGGAAAATGAAATTCGCCGTAATGATAGTGTATGAAAGAAGTAAGTTATGTTGAAATTCAGTTTTCTTTCTTCTTTTTTTTTTGACAGGGTCTTACTTTGTAATTCAGGCTGGCCCTGAACTCCCTACAAAGTCCAGGCTAGCCTCAAGTTTGAGGCAGTCCTCCTGCGTAGCCACCATACCCAGCATTGTGTTATGTGGTTACTAGGGATTGAACTTGGGACCTTCTGCCTGCTAAGCAGACGCTGGAACCACTGAGCTAAATCCCTGGCCCTTCGGCAGTGTTCTCATGATACCTGTTTTATTATTTTATTTTTTAAAAAGCCTTTTCTAAAGATAATATATTTTTCTTTATTTTCTAAAAACTGGTAGTTTTTGTAATATGCTCTTGAACACATTTGGATTTATTGTTATAAACTTGTAACTTTTTGTAAAGTTCAGTGTTTTTCTCGTAAACTTAATTTTCAGAAATGAATAGTGGAAAACTAACATTTTTTCAGATGTACAAAGCATCACCAACAGGTAAAGCTAGAAACCACAAAACTCCTAAAAGAAATCATAAAGGAAAAGCTTTAAAATATTAGTCTTGACAGTGTTTTCTTGCAGGTCACCCCCAAAAATGAGGACAAGGAAAGCAAGTACCGACAGGTGGTATTACACTTAGTAAATTCTCCTCCCTCTACTCAAGAAGACCATCAATAGGATGAAAAGCCAGCAGTTTCACTCTGTGTGTCTGGTGTGGGGCTAATAATTAAGCTAGATAAAGAATTCTTGCAACTTCAGCAAAAACAAAATAGGAGCAGAGGTGCTTGTTGTACTGCATTATACTTAGAGTGTAACAGTACTGTCCTGTTCACTTAAAAATTTAAGTGCTTAGATCTCATATGTTTTTTGTCATAATAAAAAAGTGAATTAGAAAAACAAGTATGTTAAATTCATCTAATAAGAAACACCAAACTCTTGCACAAGGTCATAGTTTGCTTTCTTTACTTCAGTTTCCCTCTGTGTCTCCTGAAGCAGGGAACATAATAGATGCACGTGTATTCCTGCCCGCCGTCCTCCTCCTCGGCAGTGGACACGTCTTCAACCTGGCATGTGCTTTTGTGCATGTTTTTGTATTTTTAATTATATTTCATCCATAAATAGAACTGTTTTTTAAAATTACATAAATGTATCGTACCTTATCCTGCAGGACTTGCTAATATTTATTTGGTGTTCTGTTTTTTAAAATAGCTATCTTATGTACATGTAGACCATTCATTATAATCCTACAGAGTAACTGATTGAAAAAAAATCACAGTTTTGTGTTTGTTTACTAAGTGGATTATTATTTCCCTTGTTATAAATATTTTAATGAATCTCCCTGTGCACAAGTGCTTGTGTTTTTATAGGGCAGACAAGTGGAATAGTGGGGTAAGATGGATCTTTAACTTTACAAGGTCCTCACAAATTGTACTTGCCTGAAGTCAAATCAACTTACACTTCACCCAGAACTACATGGTTTCATCTGTTCAGTATCCCCACTAACACTTGGTATCATGATATATATTCCCCAGTTTGTTATTGATGCATATTTTCCCATCTTTTTGAGTCATTTGCTAATTCTGTCATTTTCCAAGAACCTGATGTTATAATTTTGTGGAAAAAATCTGTATAAATATCACAAAAAACAGTGAATGGAAATGCGCTTCAAAGAATTTAATAATTCATGAAGGAAATTATCTTTAAGAGATAAAGCTAAGGAATAAAAAGGATTAATCAGAATGTAAAAGTATACATATGAATTAAAAAATCATGTTCTTATGAGGTTGCCAGAGATAAAGCAATATTAAAGAAGCTTTAAATTTCAACTCCTGCTCTAAGGTCTGGGATCAGCTGGGTTGATTATATTTATTCCTTAGTAAAGGGCTGCATTCTTCCTTCTTTCAGAGTTAAGACACATTTATAAAGTCCTTATAGTAATTAATAAGTCATGCCTATTGAGAGCTTATCTTATTCTTTTTACCTGACAAGTCAAGATTAGCTTAATAATTCAGACATCCCTTGAGGATAAGTTAATAAGCTCTGGTTGCTTTTTTATAAAAGGAGTCTAATCCAAGATTTTCATGTTAAAATGTACTTGCTACTGGGTATTCAGATGAGATCGGGTACATTTGGGGTGGTTTGGCTGTAGACTACTGGATATTCATAGAATTTAAAAACTGCAGTGGGAAAAACATATCAAAACAATTTTTTGTTTAGTGCATATTTCCATATCTGATTTGCAATAGAACCTATATACTTGAAGTTAAAAAGCATATGTTTAATTCTTCTAATGATATTTAAAATTTCAGCAACAATCACCTATATTTTTCTAATTGTTTGTAATCCCCGTGTAAAAAGTTGTATCTTTTAGTATCCTACCATATGAAACAAGAAAATTTCATTCTATTTTTCCCCACTCCCACATTTGTAATGGGTATAATTTAGAGCACAATGGCCAGGTAAGTATTTTGTAATTTCACTTTAAAATCCATTGGGGTTCATTTAAAGTGAAATGTACTCATTTCAAGTGCGCATGTCATTGTATTTTGAAAAGTGTATGTATACATATGATTACACAGTCAGGTTCTAGAACATTCACCCAAAAGGTCCCCTTGGGGTCTTTACAGCTCAGCCCTGTACCCACTCCAGGAAGCACTAGGTTGGATCCACCTTTTCCAGAATCTCTCATAAGTGGAATTACATATGTCCTCCTTTTTTACTGCCTGCTAGTCAGCCTGGTGGTTTTGAGGTTCATTCATCCTGTGGTGCTTTGTTGCCAAATTGTATTCCATTGTTTTAATAATCCTCCAGTATTATCTACTTGCTGGTCATGAATGTTGGCTTCCTTTCAGTGTTTTCTGTTATTAATAAAACTGCCATTGACACAGAAATCTTGGTATAGAGATGTTTACATTTTACTTGGATTCATGCCGTAGAACAGAAGAAAATTCAATAAAATGTATTTTTATCCCATGAGAAATCACCAGCATTGCCAGTAGTTGTACCATGCTAAATTCCTACCAACAGTGTAGGCGTTCCAGTTGCTCCATGTATGTTCCAACACTTGGTATTATTAGTCTTTTTAATTTTAGTCATCCTATTGCATCTGATTATAATTTTGACATTCACTTTATAACTGAAGTTATTACGTATCTTGTATGTGCATATTAATCTTAAATTTTCTTTTTTGAAGATGTCTTTTCAAATATTTAGACCATTTTAAATTGAATTTCTCTGGTACTCAGTCAGAAGTTGATTGTGTATCTTAGATACTATACCTTTATCCAGTGTGTATTTTTTCAGTTTGTTTCTTACTTGCCATAACATTCAGCCTCTGAGTACTACTTTACTATATCAGAAAGTTTGATACATTATATTCTGGTTTAGTTAATTAAAAATTTTTTGTGTTCTTTGAAGAGTTTTTTTTAAAAAAAATATGACTAATTTTCATATGTGGAGATTTCTCAAATTTGTTTCTGCTGTTGATTTCTATTTTAATTCTACTGTGTTTCAGAAACACACTTTGTGTGATTTCAGTCTTTTAATTTGTTGAGATTTATTTCATGGATGAGTATGTGATTTATCCTGACGAATGTTGTATGAGTGCTTAAAAAGAATGTATCTGATGCTTTGAGATACCATGTTAGTGTTAGATACATATGGATTTATTATGACTACACAGTCCTGATCACATATCATCCTTTTGAATTTATAATAGTATCCAGATATGGGGAAACATGTCTATAATCCCAGTGCTGGGAAGGCTGAGGCAAGAGGATCATTGCAAGTTCAAGGTCAGCCTGGACTATGTTTGGAGTTAGGTCAGTCTGAACTACATAGTTCCCGTCTCAAAAAAAAAAAAAGGACAAAATTTAAATGAAGTTCTCTCTAAGACAATCCTTTATGAAGCAGTAAAAACTATATACTTCATGAATATATGTATATGTCTGTATATGTGTATGTGTGCATATATACCGACATAAATGCAGGAGGAAGAGAGTTGTAGTAGGATAGATTTTCTATATTTTACTACATTAAGGAAGTGTAGATCCACAGTAGATTGTGATGAGTTACAGTGGACATTCTCAGTGTTGGAGTAAACACTAAGAAAGCCATCTAACAAAGTGCTTATAAATCAATAGAGAAATAAAAATGGTACACAGAAACACATTTAAAAGAAAAGGCAGGAGAACAGCAAAAAGATGTAAACACAGAAACTAACTAATGTGACACACATAGGTCCAACCATACCAGTAATCAATGTAAATGGAGCAAAAGGGAAAGTTGTCATGCTCTAGAAAGCAATATCCAAATGTGTGCTGTCTTTAAAAGCTGGATTTAGTTCAAATACATAAACGTGTTGAAAGTGAAAGGATTAAAACAATACATAGGTAGTAATAATAACAATAACTATCTTGACATCAGACAAAACAGATTTTATGCTAGGAAACATTCCTAGAAAGAAAGTGATATTGTACAATGATGAATGATACATTGAAGGATCATAATTCAATATCAATAATTTTAGTGCTTCATCAAGGGTTTTCCGAAGCAAAATTTATTTCCCACTGCAGTTTCCGTAGTACAAAGATTGCTAGCAGGACTTAATCTTATTTCTTGATTTTTGCCATGGAGCCATGGACTTCAGTTTCAGAACTGCTGTTTAGTTCATTTGCATTTAATGTAACTATCATAGTTGTGTTTAAATCCATTATCTTGCCTTTTTTTTTTTGGATACTGGAGATTGAATCCATAGCCTTTGCACTGAGCTGCATCCTCTTTATTTATTTTTTATTTGACATAGGGTCTCACTAAATACTTAAGTTTCCCAGGCAAGGATCGAACTTGAGATCCTCCTGCCTCACCCTCCCAGAATGCTGGTAGGCAGGCGAGTAGAGTGCATGGCCAGCTGGCTGGGCAAGTAGGTATGACCTGTCTGTCCGTCATGGAGATCCAGGGGACACTGCAGGTCCTGCACCTGTAACCAATCAGAAAGTGCCATCTTCAGTTCTTCTGCGAGAACTCAGGCAGGGTTCTGATAGGACAGCCTAGCCGTCAGGAGTGAGAGAGTCAAAACGCTCAGGCATCAGCCCTGGGGCCCCTGTGCTGTCTGTTCCCGAGATCGGCTCTCACTCAGGGTGGGGCCTGAACTAGCTCTGCAGAGATGTCTTTTCCTTCACACCTTTAGTAACTAAAACCTCAGTGCCTGTTGCCCTTGTGATGGTAGGTCTTTGTTCTGACAGAAAGTACCTAGAAAAATCTCTAGAAGGGATCCCCAGCACCCTGGAATCTGGTAACGTGAGGGTTACAGGCCTGTGCCACGCGCTTACCCCCTTCATCTGGCCGTTTGTTACTGTGTGTCCCATATCTTAATCCATTTGTACTGCTGTGACAGGGCCTTAGACAAGTAATTCATAGAGACAAGACTGTTTCTTGTTCTGGAGTGTAGGAAGGTCGATGAGGGAGGGCTTCTGCCTGTCCTTACATGGCAGAGTGCAGATGCAGTTCCGCATGCGGCCGAAGGGGTGCAGGAGAAAAAAGTGGAACTCTTCTTCCAGTCCCATTAGAAGACACTGATCCATTCCTGGGGTAGGTGCTGCAGCCTCATCACCTCCCGAAGGCCCCACCTCTTAGACTGTTGCATTGAAGGTCACATTTCAATACCAAATTTGGGGACATAGGCATTCGAACATACCATTCAATCTATTCTTTGTTCCCTTTTCTTGCTTTTTTGGGGATTCTTTTTTTTTTTTTAACTGCATTTTACCCCCAGTTTTGGTTGATTAGCTATACCTCTTAATTTTTTAGTAGTTCCTCATAGGCTTTTAATATGTCTTACCAGAGAGTATCTCCAAACAACGTCCTGGTAATTCATGTGTGATGTGAAAATAATACATTTTCTTCCATTTCCTCTTCTGTCCCTTTGAATGTTAGTGTCATATATTTTGTTGACACATGTGTTTCGTACCTTAGAGTATATTGTTATTATTTTTCTTTCTACCAGTTATCTTTTAAAGGAATTTAGGAAAAGTATCTTTTAAATCTGCCCATATGTTTGCCATTTCTGGTGCTCTTCATTCATTTTTAGATCCTAGTTTCCATGAAGTATTTTTTCCTTCTGTTCTGAGAATTTCCTTTTGCATTTCTTGTGATTCAGGCCTGCTGGTGATGAATTCTCTGAGTATCTGTTTGCATCGAAAAGTTTTCTTTTGCCTTCATTTGTACAGAATGTTTTTGCTGAGTACAGAGTACTAGGCTGATGGGTTTTCTCCCGCACATTTAGTCCTTCTCCTTTAGTTATTCTTTGATGTACATGTTTTCTGTTGAGAAGTCTGTTACATTTTTACCTTTCCTCAATGTGTAACTTTTCTGGTTTTTTTATTCAAGTCTTTATTGGCACATTATATATACACATCATAGTCACTTTCAGCATCGAGAATTTGTACCAGTATATGAGATGACACGATTTGATTCTCATTTCTTCCCATTCCCTTGCCCACCCTACAACCCCCACCCCTATATACATAGGCTTTTCCTTTTTTTATTACCATCACATTAGTTTTCCAAAATTTTCTCTGTTTTGAAAATGATCCTTTTATCTTCATTTTCTAGCAGTTTTGTTACAGGTTTTGGTGTGATTTTCATTGTTTTCTGTGTTTATCTTGTGCTTAAGATTAGGAGGGTTTATTGTTTTCAACAGATTAGGAAAATTGGGCTGTTGTGTCTTCAGATATTTTGTTCACTCCTCTCACTTCAGAACACATGTTCTATCACTTGTTCGTTTTTTTTTCCAGGTTTGATTTTCTTTCTCTCGGTTCTTCTTCCTAAACAGTCTGTATTTTTGTGTTTCAAGTTCACTTTTCTTCTGTGCATCTAATCTCCCTGCCATCCCATACAGTGAATTTAAAATTTTAGATACTATGTTTTTCATCTGTACAAGCAGTATTTAGTTGTTCTTTTTATTATTCATATATTATCCTTTAAATTATTGAACATATCCCAGTGGCCTAAATGTGGAAGACCTGGTCCCTAGGAAGACACCCCTGGGAGGTGAGGGAACCGTAAGAGCTGGGGCCCGTGGGAGGTGTGACTGTGAGGGAAGAGCATGGACTTTTTCTCGGCTTGCTAACCATGAGCTGAGTAGTCTTCTCCGCCACAGGCTTCTGCCTTGATGTGCCAACTTTCCACAGGCCCACAGCAGTGGGACTGATGGAGCATGAACGGGAACCTCTGAAACTGTGAGCCAAAACAAGGCTTTGTAAGTTAGTATCCCAGATATTTTTATAGTGATGGAAAGCTGACTAAGGCAGCTCTAGCTGGGATCCACCCAAGCCTTGGAAAATCCCAGCACCTGTGTTATACAAACAATGGAAAGCAAGCAGCTTCGAAACTCTCTCCACCCTTGACCTCTCCCTCTCTTTCCCACTCATTTTCCCAAGCCAGGGAACTCACAAGGTCTTCATCTGGCTTCTGTTCACCAGCTTTGAAAGGAGAGGTGTTCATTAGTCTTCTGGGGGCTGTAGAACACTCCAGATTTAATTTTCTTGAAGGCATTTTTCCTATAGCTACAGAGAGAAGGAAACTCAGGTGTCATCCCCCAGAGGAAGGAAGGTTAGAGTGTTTTCTATGAATATTTTCCACTTTCCTATGCCGCTGCTTCCCTTATCTTAGTGGATCTGCTCTCACTTTATACATTGTACACGTTTTCAGGACAGTGGGGAAAATCCTGTTTTACAGTAACAACCACCAGACTCTGCTGCTCATAGGTAATAGTCTACTGAGTACTCTGGTGCCATGCCTGATGCAGATGCCATCCTTAATCCTTAGAACAAGTCTGCAAAGTTGTTCCTATTATCTCTGTTCTATAGGTAAGGAAATAAAGGCCACTCTGCTATTAAATAGTAGATCCCAAATTCAGACCTAGTGTTGTATTTCTTTTTAAAAAATTTTTTATTCATATCTTTATTGGTGCAGTACATTATGAATACATATTATCATCACATTCAACATTGAGAGTTTGTAGAAGAATATGAGACGACTTGATTCTCCTTTTTTCTCCTTCTCCCATCACCCTGCAACTTCACACTCCCTATATACATAAGCTTCTTTTATTTTTTTTCTTTCTTTTTTACTATCGCATTCTTTTTCCTCTCGTTATTTCCCCCTCCACCCCATTTCCTTTTAAACACTTTCTGGATTTCTAACCGCTGGAGGCACCCTTCCCTCGGGTGTGCCCGGGGAAATGGCTGCTGTGGAGTGCCCATGGTCAAGACTGCCTCTGTGGGCATGAGTGAGGAGATGCGGCGCCTATGGGCTGCTGGGCAGATGATGTTCTCGGCCAGAAGACTCACTCTGTCCACGCAGTCTCTCACTCTAGGATTTTGTGACTCAGCCATAAGTAACAAATACGGTTTAGGAGAAGTTAATAAAACCTAGTCTAGTCCTCGTTTCTTTGGTTGTTCTCTCAGGAGCTTACTGCCTCTTTGAGAATTAGTTTCCCTGAGTGGGTTTGAATTAATTCCCTCAGGCCACAGAATTGTAATCTGGGAGAGTTCATTCAGCAAATGGCACCCAGCTTTTCTCACTCTGGCTTGCCAAAGACACTGTGAGGCTTTGTTTGGACACAGAAAACAGTACTGGGTGGCAGATGTTTGCAAATACCATTTGTTTAATTGCACAGGCAATTTATAATCTATTTTTTGTTCTGAACTGGGGAAAACACATCCTTCACCAGCTTTAAAATGGAGTGTAACTTTGGAGGGTCATTCTGGCTGTCTTTTTCCTTGTGCACTGGTCCGGACAGATGGAGTGAACAAAAAGAAGAGGAAGGAAATGTGTTGGCAGTTACTGTCAACTCTGCCTTGTTGTGCAGCAACAGCAATATAGAAATGGGCACTCTTTCCAGTCCCCACCCCAGCAAGGGAAAGATTCCCAACCCTCGGACCTCAGAAACACTCTCACAGCGCTGTGGCCGAGCAGGCAGTCTCGGAGGAGGAGAGCAGGGACCTTGCGGCAGCCCTCCCTCCCCTGCAGCGCGCCTTGCTGTGTCTGAGGTCTGTGTGTCTGGGCTCTGTGGCCAGTCCTGGTGTGGCTTCCTGCCTGGCACAAGTGTTCCTGGAAGATGGCACCAGAAGAGTGACCGGGACAGCCTTTCCCTCTGCACAGTGACTTCAGATTCCCACACATCCTGCAGAGTTTGGAAACTGCACTTGAGAGGATGTGGGGGTGTGTGGACTGGTTCAGGTCTTAGGTGTATTGATGCTTCCAGGTTGACTCCCATAGGAGGAAGTGAGCTGATCTTTAGTGATGTTGTCATGGGCTCTGGAAGACACACACCACACCTCAGGACCCTTCTGCTGCACTCTACAGAACTCCCAGTGATGCCTCCAAAATACAGCCAGACCTCACCTGAAGACCTCACCTGAACTCAGTAGGTCTCCATAGCACAAAAGAACCACCACCCACAGATCAACCCCTAGGTCATCAGATGTGCGCCTAGGGCCACTGCTCGAGTGCTTTGTAAAATGCAGCGCTGAGAGTAGCCTTTGTATTACAGTTACAGGAA